>JAAAKG020181086.1:0-52119 GCA_010014905.2 Druon quercuslanigerum
CTCACTTTTTAATATCTACAGATGTTAACTTTGAAAATCTAGATTGCTGTCCTATAGTTAAACATAAAATATGTTAAGCATGAACATGTAGATGTTACATTTGAACATCCATTTTTCTCCGTGTATAAAGTAAATCATTCTATTATTACTTTTTACATTAACGAGATCGATTGCGCTCTTATAACGTTTTATATCAAAACAATATTGCTGCAAAAATTTTTTCTTCAAATTATTAGGAAATCGTAAAGAATTTTACAAGCCTATGGTAAAAAAAGAAAGGCGGTGCTTATTCATGCGTGAAAAACAGCATTATGCATGTACCACCAGAGTGATAGTTGTACCGACTGTTAGCATGCGTCCAAATCGAACAGAAATGGTAATAATTTTAGAAAATATGAACTCTTTATAATTTAATAGGAAATCTATAACCGAAAAAATATAAGTTGTTAAAAAAAAATAACTTAAAAAAATTTATGATTTGCAGGGAAAATAAAAGTTTCTTAACAAATAATAGTTGTTCATACAATTTAAAATTTGTTAATATAAACTTGTAAACTTGTCACTAATCGAATCAAAAAATGTATGCTAATACAAAAGGTTTCTAGCATGAATTTTTAATGAAACTGATATTTTGCATTTTCGGGCACTATACAAAGTGTTTGGGGTGCCAACTTAAGAAATTATGGGGTAGAAACGTTTCCGGCAACCTCTAAAAAAATATTTTTTGGACCAACATAGTTTAAACCCCTGAACCTATCAGAAGCAAATTTTGCAAGGCGTCATAAATTGGTCCTGAATATTCTTTCGCTATACTTTGAAGGTGCTTGCGCATTTATGTACTTTTTTCGGGTTTTATAGGAAATCCTTATAAACACTGAGAGGCGAGAGAAATTCTAGAAACTTGCAAAAAATCAGTTTCCTATTTAAACTCTGTATTTTTAGCAAAAAACAATTTGTGGGGAAAGAGGAAAGGATTCGCAAAATGAGGGGTGAGGAGATCCCTATGCTGGAAGCTTTTCTTTTAGTTTGATATGCCACGGGGATAGCTAAAATTAAAGACCTTGATATGTACAATTGAGATCATAAATAAAAATTTCTGTGTTACAGTTTTATTTATTTTTATATCAGTGGTTGAAAAAAAGTAAAAAAATAAAATTGAACCAAATTTGTTTATTTAGGTACCTTTATGCTGGTCGATTTTCTACATATGGCTCGAATTGAAACATGCAGAATGGATAATGGATATAAATCATAAGATTGTTAGCTTTAAAAACATAACATTTTCCTTAACCTTTTCTATGCCACAGTTTTATTTTGTTGATATGAGTAGTTAAAAAAAGTAAAATAAGAAAAATGACCGAAATTTGTTTATTTAGACCCCTATGATGGTAGCTTTTCTTTGGGGATGGTTTAAACTGAAGCATGTAAAGTAGATATAAAATTAAATTTGCTAGGTTATATTTTTTATATATGAGTCAGTGGTTAAAAATAAAAAAAATTACCACAAATTCGTTATTTAGACCCCTATATGCTAAAAGTTTTTTTTTAATTTAATTTTCTTCGGGGTGGTTCAAATGGAAGCGTGTAGAATGGATATAAAAAATATACATTGCTATGGTTAATTTTTCTTTTTTTTATAACAGTGGTTAAGAAATAAGTAAAAAAAAATTTCTTGCAGGATAACTCAAATTGAAGATCATGGCATGCACACTTGAGATAAAAAAATATGCTATGATATACTTTTTTTAGACCAGTGGTTAAAAAAAAAGTAAAGTGAGAAAAATAAGCGAAATTCGTTTACATATTTACCCCTATGCTAGAAGCTCTTCTTTTATTCCAATTTACTCTGGATGGCTTACATCGATGCTTTTATCATATCAAAAATAAAATTTAGTATGTTAGAGTTTTTCTTTTTTAAATCAGCGATTAAAATTTTTTAAAAAACCGAGAAAATTATTGATTTTTCGACCACAATTCGGAAGCGTTTCTTTTAGTCTAATTTTCTACGGGGATGGCTTGAATTTAAGATTTTGGCATGTAGCATTGATATTAAAAATAAAATTAGATAGTTCAAAACTCCCTGAAACTGTTGTAAAAATTTGTTCCTTTGAAGGAAATATTTATTTTTATTAAACAATAGATAAACAATATTCCTTTTTTTAAACCACGAGTCCAAAAACTAAAAATGTACGAAGGGTAAACTTTCGTTTGTAATTAATAATTTTTGGATTAAAAGCGTTTGAAATTTAAAATATACAGGGTGGGCCATTTTAATATATCCACCCCAAAATCTCTGGAAATAAGCGGCATTATATTTTAAATTGAAGAATGAAAAATTTAATGATTTTATATTAAAATTAGAAAATAGTGAAATTTGAAAACAGTAAAAATAGAGTGTTTTCAGATAAGAAATTTAAAAATTGCGGATCATTTAAAATGTAACGGAATTAAAATTGTATTGGTTCAAGGTAACATGTAATTTAAGGGAAAAAATTTATACTCAAAGCCTTTAAAATTTCGATTATTTTAAGTCAATTTATATAGCTTAAAAAACGATTTGAAACTTGGAAATAATATTTTCAAACTGCATGGAAATTCAGAATTCAAAATAAAAAATTCAGAACTTTAAAATTGTAAACATACAAAATTAAACAAATTATTTAATTACGGAGGTAACAATTTCAAATATTAGTTCAATTTTGATCTATTTTGAGTTTCAAAAATACAATTTCTAAATATTAAATTTCAAATCGTTTGATTTTTAACACTTCCTCTACAATCATTATTCATAATTCTTGAAATTATTCAATCAAAAAGTTTTTAATTGTAAATTATTAATTTTTTAAAAATTATTTAACTGAAAATTGAACAATTTTAACATAACATATTAAAAATGAAAACTTATAAAAATTAATACCAAATAAGATTGCTTTAATCATATGATTCTAATATTTGAAATCGTACTGTTTTAAGGGTGTTGGTTCAATCCGGCTTCAAATTATTTTTTAATAGGTACGGCACTGATTCAATATATATTATTTCCGACAAAAGAAAGAAAACTTGTCGAATATCCTGGGTTTTGCGAGATTCTCAGATCAATAAAATGTTGAAAAATTATACCTTTTGTTGAGGAAATTATTATGTCGGATTGAACCAACACCTTTAAGCCTTTCAATTCAAACATTCGTTTTAAGTTTATTTTGAAATGTTTATTATTTTAAAACTGGCTTGAATATGAGAAATTATTTTAATAATTTGTTATTGTTTTAAATTCACTTTAATTTACATTTTGCTTGTTTAAATTATTTATAAGAATGAAAAATGTTAATTGTTAACAATATTATACAAAATAATAAATATAATAAGCTATTTGGATACATTTAATGTAAAGATAATTTTTTTCCGCAAAAATAAGATAAAATTTCTTTCTTTTAACTTAAATTATTTATAGCAGAGGTAAATGTTAAGTGTTAAGAATTTCTTAAGGTTTCAAATGTCTGCATAACTACTTTGATAGTTATAAGATAAAGAATAATTTTTTCAGCGAGAAATAGATAGAAATAGATAAAAATAGATAGTAAAATAAAATAATTTATTAATAAAAAAATTAAAGTCTGCAAATATTTTTGAATAGTATCTACTAGATTTGCATTACAGTACACGCGCGAGAAGTTTCTTATCAGCAGTGGAATTCAGGGTGGCTTCTAGAAAGAAAACTTTTGGAATTTAAAATATTTGAAATTAGAATTTTAAAAAATAATAAATAAATTTATGAAACTTATATTAAGTAAAATTAAAAGTTAGAAGAAAGTTTTAATGAGCATGCAAATTATTTCCAGGTATCTGTCATAATTATCATGTTATCCAAATTTGTAAATAATTAATTTAAATTTAAATTTAAAAAAATATAAGTAAACAATTTTTTTAGTAAATCATTTATGCTAATACATTAAAAAGAAATAATTCAATCTGAAAAAGGGCTTGCGAGAATCATATCATCAGTCGCTTGACTTAGCCCGTGACTATGGTAAAAAACCGGGTTCACCCGAGAAAAAGATTAAAAAAGAAAATAATAATGTAACTGAAAATCAAATCACACACTTGCCAAAATTGTTCACTTTTCTCCCTAGTTGCACGGCATACTATTATCAAATTATTTTATCTTAAATGCATTTTTTTATTTTGGTTTGAAGTTAAATAATTTCTTTGGTAAATTGCTTATAGGAAATAATACATCGAATATGATTAATTCAATTAACTATAATTATAAATGAATAAAGTAATGTTTTTTTTAAATAACTTACAAATTTTCTTATTTCTTAAGGATACCAAGTAAGAAAAATATTTTGTCTAAATTATTTAAAAATGTAGACTTTCTTTTATTTACTTCTTCAGAGAGATGATAATAATTTACAAAAATTGAAAAGATCATGAAACACCGTTTATTTTCATCCTCCTTTTAATAAAATCATTTCTGAGTGCAAACTACTTTTTCTAGTGCAACACCTATCGATGTCCGTATCACCTGATTAGCCTTTCTATTTCATCAGTACTTAATATCGATAAACATTGATAATTACTGTAAACATGTGACTCAAGAAATTATAGCAAAATCTAAAAATCTATTTATAAAATCGTATTTTTCGATAAATAACAATATAAACACTACAACTATTTTGCAAAATTGAATAATCTATCTAATTTTATTCATTTTTCTTATAACTATTTTTTACATCATCTACTAAAAATACTCTTCTAAAATATTTATAAGAGAAAGAGAAAGAAATGGAAAAGTTTAAAGATGCAATGATCAGATATAAAATTATTCAATATTTGCGCATTAACATTTTTGTTGCCTTTGACCAGGAAAAAATTAATTTCGCATATCTTAACAACCTTCACATTGTCTTAATGATTTCAGGATGAAGATTCTGATCTCAATCTGCACTTTTGATAATCGCAATGCAACATATTAATTTATTATCTGATGACACCTTCAATTATTGATATGAAAAAAATTCCTGATTGATGAAAGCAATTACACCAGTAATTACTGCTTTGTTATTGATAATTTTTTTACAAAGAATAGTTCTTATTTAAAATCATACGACCGAAATTGGCAAAGAAATATTTTAATAAGTACCTTATTCACACAATTATTCAGGGGTCAGATTTACCACCTGATTTAGGGCCCGATTTTTTTTTTAATCTCGCAACGTTTTAAATTTATTTATTTTTTACACATATTTTCTAATTATTTTCTGAATTACTTTTTTGTAATATGTACAATTTTTGAAAAAAATGAGCATTATCGATTCGCGAGGGGCTTCTGTTGCAGTTAGTTTATAGATTTGATCGTTTGATTACACAATTAAAATTCAGGATTTACAGTGTTATCAGTCACGCAGATAAAGCTGAAGATTAGAGAAACATTTTTTTGGTAAGATTAGTCCAATTAATCTTGAATAATAAGGTATGATAGGCCAAGATCGAAACCAGTATAAATTTGTTGGAAGGGGCTTGGCGCAGTTAGTTGAATTTTCACGATGATGAGACTCGGTAAATTTCATCCGGTAGTCGGCGTTCTTTTCCTTGTTTTTCTGACAAGGGCATCTGTGATACCGCAAGTGGAAAAAGTTGATTTTCTTCGGGGGCTTGATACGAAAAGTATTTATAATGTCTTAAGAAAACCGGATGTTGACGCATATCTTTCCACTGTAAGTTTCAATTTTAATCACAATTAAATTTTAAATTAGTCTCTAAAATCTAAAATTTATTAGCTAATTTTATGGTTAAATTAAATTATTAAAATTTATTATTTTTATAGAAGAAAGAACAGGCTAGTGATTATATTGATACGACCCCCACTATTTTTTAGGTTAAAATGACACGTTTGAATTAGTTTGGGAAACGCTTAAAAATACAATAAGTAAAAACTTAATATTTTAACAGACTTGACAGCCCAAATTAAGATTTCAAATAGAAATATATTATATTTACAACAAAATCGTTTAACTTTTATGCAAAGGGACGAATTTCCAACAAAATTGATCAATTTTTAAATAAGTTGTCCAATTTTAAACCTACCAAGATGACCTTTAAACCAAAAAGTTATATTTTTATCAAAATAATTAAATTTTCAACAAAATAGTTGAACTTTCAAAAAAAATGATGAATGTTTGAAAAAAAAAGAATTTTCAACAAAGAAGGTAATTTTTAACCAAATAGTTTAATTTTCCATGGGAATCATAGAATTTTTAGGCCAAAAAATTGGTTTGTCTTGAAAACAGTTATATTGCCCGCCTAAAAATATGAATATTAGGGTGAAATGAAAATGATTAAATTAGTCGAATCCTTTGAGCTGCGAAAAAACTAGTTGTGGGATGGCATCCGAAAAAAGTAAAAAAAAATTTTGAAATCGGGTAATATCTTCTGTTCCCTTTTTTGATTTAAAAATTCCAAAAAATATCCCTAATTTTTCGAAAATTACAGCAAATTTGTTTGATGTACAGTTTTTTTCTAGTGAATAATAATAAAAAATTATAAGTGGAAAAAATAATTTTTGCTCAATTTAGAATTTAGCAACAAGTCGAATTTTCAAGAAAAAAGTTAAATTTTCAACCGAAAAATATTTCTCAGTCAAAAGAAAATATTGTGAATTATATTCTTTTGATTACAAATAAACAAGGCGAATTGTTTGGATAACAATGGAAGTTTTAATTTGAAGATATGACTTTTCCAACAAAAAATAATTTTTAATTAAATGGTTACTTTTCTGAACTGAAAAGATGAAACGTCTACTGATTAAATAAATTTGTAACAAAATAGTTAAAATTTTAAATGAGCTGCAAATTTTCAATCACGAAGAATAATTTTGTACAAAAAATACGAATTTACAATAAAGTACAATTCAACCTTTAAATAAACTTTTTGAATATTTAACCAAAAAATTTATTTTCCGAATTTTTAACTAAAAGCGATCAATTTTGAGCCAAAAATGTACCTGTTAAATTTGTATTTAGGAAAGTTAATTTTCTACTAAAAGAAATGAATTTTCAACAAAATAGTTTAGGGTATAATTTTTAACTAGAATAGATCAATTCTGAACCAAAAAGTATAAAAGTAGAGTTTTCAATTAAAAAGAATAAAATTTAATCAAAAATATTTGGATGTTCTCATTGGTTTATTTCATTATTTAGTTCGAATTGATTTAAATATTATGTTTTTAGGAATTTCAAAGAAATTGTTATTCACATTTATATTTTCCATATGTAATGTTTAGAAGAATAATCATTTTTGGACATGCAGAAATTTAATTTTTAATTATTCATAAATCATCAGGTATAAAGGAGGGTTAAAATTAATTGAGACTTAAAAACATACTTTTATCCTTATAATGCAAATTTTAAAGGAATTCATGAATCATCAAATTTGTTTAAATTTTCTAATCTTTGAAATTTATTGTTTCACACATTCTTTTAAAAAAATACCGAATTGATAAAATGTAAGGTGAAAAATTTGTTTTTTAATTTTATTTTTACTATTGAACCAAAGAGTTCGTAGGGCAAGTAACAGTTTATTTGTACACTTTTATAATTTTAAAACATTTAAACGTTCACAAATTCTAAACTAAAAAAATTTACAAGAGTGTCCATTTTTATCAAATTAATAATGTTAATAGTGTGAATTCGAATATTCAATTAATTTTATTTGTTTTTTTTCTGAAATTTATCTCTGCTGATTAGTGAAATAGTGATCTATATTTACCCTGGAAATGGAAATTAAAAAAAAAATTTCATTTATTTTTAGGTTCAGCTTATTGACAAATATGGCTACAATCCAGAAGCACATACAGTTGCTACTTATGACGAATATATTCTAGAAATGCACAGGATAACTGGACCTAAGAGCAATCCAAATCCCGAGGGAAAACCAGCTGTTCTTCTTATGCACGGAATTCTTATGAGTTCAGCTGATTGGATTATTTTAGGCCCTAAAAAATCTCTGGGTAAGTTAGAAAAATGGTTTATTAATGAAGAAATACAATATTATTTAGAAGTTACCAATGATGAATATAACTGTAAATGAAATGAATGAATGTAACTGTAAAGTTTACTTAACATTTGATAAATTATGTTGCAGGTTACATCTTAGCAGACGCGGGATACGACGTTTGGATTGGAAATGTCAGAGGCAATACTTACAGTAGGAGACATCTTAGTTCTTCCGTGGGCGAAAAAAGCTTTTGGCAATTCAGGTAAATTCAATTATTTCTTTGTAGAATATAAGAGAATAGTAAACTGAAAATTCACCTTCATTTTTCAAATTTCATAATAATTTTTTCCAACAGCTGGCATGAAATTGGATTGCGCGACCTACCGGCAATGATTGATTATGCTTTGGAAAAGACTGGAAAGAAAAAATTATTTTATATTGGACACAGTCAAGGCACCACAACCTTTTTCGCAATGGCTTCTGCATTGCCTGAATACAATGAAAAAATTGTCTCAATGCATGCACTCGCTCCTGTTGCATTCTGCAAAAATATTGTTAGTCCACCACTTCGATTTCTTTCATTGATTGCAGACCAAATGGAAGTAAGTTATATACAAAAAAACAATGATTAACTTTATGACTAGAATTAAAGTTATAACAATGAATAAAATAACAAATATTTTTGAATTCATATTCCTTTTTTAAATTTTAGATGGTGTTTAAATACCTCGGCGTATACGAACTTCGTCTCACCCAAGCCTTTTATGACAAATTCACTTCGAAAGTGTGCGACGAGGATTCTATGCTTCAGCCACTTTGCAGTAATCTACTATTCATGCTTACTGGATTCAGTCCCAATCAGCTGAATATTGTGAGTGTAAAATTCTTAAAAATAACTATAATATATCTTTTTAATTATCTCTGATAAAAAATTTTAACTTGTAAGAGTCGCTGCGTATAAACTGAGAGATGCTGAAGCTTCTTTTTCTTCAAATTTATTAATATAAATTAATATAAAGATAATTTAGGTAAATTTGCCTACTTCAAAAAAGTTCTAAAAATATTTTTTATTTCAGACTATGCTTCCTACCATACTCGGCCATGTTCCAGCGGGAGCATCTGTCAAACAGGCTATCCACTACGCTCAACTCATGAAAAGAAGTACGTTCAGATAATAATTTTTTTTGTTAAGAATATCTTTAAAAACATAATCTTTAATTTAATGTCATCTTTTGTAACGGAAATTCCCAAAAGTCTTAAAACAAGAAATGTTTATCGGTTTATCGGTTTATTTCTCTCTAAAGAGAGCTAATTAAACCAACGATTGTGATTCCGTTCTTTTAAAAATAAGGTTTATTATTTCTATAGTGGATATTTTTCTACAAAAGATAAACTATAGAAATTCTAATTTTTCATAAAGGAAATTACAAATAGCTAACATTAAAAACTATCTGCGATAAATAATTAAATGATTTTGAAAACGTGTAAATATTGTGTCGCTTTATAACAGTTTACAATCACGCAGTATTTTTCATTGCAAAATTTCAAAACTAAATGAAAGTAAATGTTATTTTAAATTTGACGAAATCGTATAATTTAAAATTTGTAAATTTTACAATATATTAATCTTTATTTTAAATCGATCGTAGGAGCACTTTTATTTTTGACATTTTACTATTGTATTAAATTTGTGTACTATTAGCAGAAAATGTTGAAGGAATATAAAATTATTCAAGGAATTAAAAATGTATTAAAACTTTACGAATACAGATTTTTTTGAAAGAAAGTAAATTTTTTATAATTTTACAAAGCGACACTTTTAAAAAGTAACAATTTAAAGAATAAAAAGATTCTTCTTATTTTTTCAACATTTTAATTTAAATTTTTTTCTCAAATTGTTTACATTTTTAGAAATTTTGTAGATTCATGTGAACATATATTTCCCTTATAGGGTTTCTACCTGCCAAAAAATGTTTAACAAAACCTAAATAAATAGGACAATGATGTACAAAAATTTGTGCAAAATATTTAAATAAAAAAATTGGTTTTGGAGAAGGTGCAATTGACAATCGAATGATTTACAAATTCAAACGATTGAAATGGAACAATTTATATTTGAAACTGAGAATTTTAGAGCTTAAAATTTAATGATATCAAGATATTGAAAATTTAAAGCCGCAGTTTAAAAAAATTTTTAAATAAATTGTTGAAATTGAAATTTTATAAAATTTCAAAACTTGCACCTAATAGTTTTTAAAATTGTATAATTCTCTATTGCAAATACTGAAGACTTAAAAATTCTACAATTTTATTTCAAGTAGTGCAAATTTTAACTTTAACATGAAAAAAAATTAATTTTGCAAAGTGTGTTTAAAATATTGATACAATATTTTTTCTTCTCTTTGTATTTTTAAATTTCATTTAAAATTCTTCTCAGAAATTTAAATTCCATACAATGCTAAAATACAGAAAAAAAAACAAAAAATAAATCTTTGAAAACTTCATTTCTGCAGATGAATTCCGCCAATTTGACCATGGAATATTTGGAAACCTGAAGAAATATGGAAAAATATCCCCTCCAGATTATGATTTGAGTCAAATTTCAGCACCTGTATCTCTACATTACAGTGTCAATGACTGGCTCACTCACACTAAGGTAAACATATAAATAAATCAATGAATATTATTATTATAAACATAAATGTTAACTAAATGAAAACAATGAAAGAAGTCTGATTGATCAAAATTATAACGAATTAAATTAAACTTTCAGGACGTGGAGAATCTGTACAGTAAGCTTGGAAATGCAATTGGAAAATTCAGAGTTCCTTTGAGTGAATTTAACCATTTGGACTTTCTTTGGGCAAAAGACGCAGATACGCTTCTTTACGAGAAAATTATAAGTCTTATGTCTCGTTACAGAGAATATTAAAACGAATAAATAAATAAATTATTAGACTGAATTCTTCTTCTATTCTACGAGTATATCTTTACTAATAATAGTGATAATAATAATAATTAACAGAAGAGCTGTGATTAATGCGCTTATCGACGACTAAATTTGTGAATCTACCTTCAAAATTCAAAATTCTGTTATTTTTTTTTAAATGTTTTTTTGAACTAAAAGACGATTGGACAGAATATGTATTTGAACGTGTAAAATTGACGAAATTGGAAATTATGTTTTTCTAGTCTTAAGATAACTTTATTGTAGATAGTTGAATAAATTATGTTTACCTTTTGGAATCAGGCAAAGTATTTTAATTAGTAGAGACGAAAGAGATTATCAAAAATAGCACTGAATATCATATCATTTCATTAATCGAAATCAATATCGCAATCGATTAATTTAATCATTTTGCAATCAATTTCTTTACTTTTGGATAAGAATTTATAACAAGCGATAAAAAACTGACAATACGCAGATGCCGAAATTATTTAAATACCTCGTTGTGGAATAATAGGAATAAAGTAAATTTAGTGAAAAACAAACAGCATATATTTAACTTACTATTAAGAAACTCCTGCTCATCATATAAGTATTCTATTTTTATTTTATTCTATTTTGATATACTTTGAATTTGTTAATCCATTTTTTTAGATTTTAATTTTATATCATTTATTTTTTAACACTACATTTAGAATTCTTATTCATTCTTGAAGTCTTCAGACCTTATATTTTTCAGTTTTAAATTTCTACTTTTTTATTATCTTTAACTAAAACACAGACAATTTTAAGATACTACATTAACAATTAAAAATTGAGAAAATAATACTCATTTTCACATTTCCGGCCCTCTGTTAGGTACAACACGAAAAACTTATGTATATTATTTTTTTTTAGCCCACATAATCAAATATTCAGTTATGGTTGAAGGGCAGTAGCAACGAATGTCACATTTGTATGCATAATGAAACTGAAGAAAGTTTAAAATTTATTAATGTAAAATTTTATGGATTAACCAAAGCAAAAGTTGTATTTTAACAACAGAGGAAAGATTACCATTTTTCAATATTTTTAATGCATTCTTTAAATTAAAATAATTATTTTTGTAATTGGTTAGTATTATTTTCCTTACAATTTCATGAATTTCAAACCTACTACATTAACTCTCTAATTAATGCGTTATTCAAATTAGGTTACTTACTAAAACCTAAAATTTGTGAACGCTCATTGCTTTAATACTTTCAAAGCGTAATCATGCTGAAATCTTTAAATAATTTGTAAATTTAATCAGCAGGTATTAAATAATCAAATTTGCAATATCGAAGCTGCTACAAAATCCGAATTCTGAAACTGTTAGCCTGACCGTCCTAAAATTTTATTTTAGGTATAACACAACCTACACCTAGGAAATGCATAATATTATTATAACAAAATTTTATTATTGATGTTTCAACTCAAAAAGACCAATTTAGAACAAAAAATGGGAGAATTACACTTTCAGTTAAAATAATTAATTTAAAACCGAGAGAAATGCAATTTTTATTAAAATATTTACATTCTTCGATAAAGTGATAAATCTTTTATACAAAAAATTTCCACAAAATAATATTTTTATTTTTAATCAAAAACGGTTGAAATAAAGCAAATAATACAATTGTTTAAAAAACTATTTAAAATCTCATTCAAAATACACTAAGTTAAGAAAAACCTCACAGAAATAAGTTTCCAAGTCATAATGACGAATTTTTGAAAAAAATTGAATGTAACATGTCAAAATGTGCATTTTTTAACCAATGTAATTAAATTTTTACCCGAAAAATACGAGTTTTCAATCAAAAAATACCAGTTTCTTGCAAAAAATGAAATGATTAAACTTTCAGTCAAAAAAAATCATTAAAAAGAAAAAAAAACGAATTTTGAACAAAATAGTTATATGTGTAAGACAAGAACCTAATTTTTAACTAAAATGATGAATTATCAACAAAAAAAAGTATTTTTAACCTGATAGTTTAATTTTGAAATCAAAATATCAGTTTTCTACCAAAAAAGACCAATTTTCAACAAAATAGTTGAATTTTCTACCAAACAGATGAATCTACAACCAAGAAGATTGAATTTATATTAGGAAGATAAATTTTCGAAAAAAATGGAATAGTTAAAATTTCATTTAAAACATAAATATTTATTTAAAAAAATGTTTTTCAACGAGAGAATGCATTTTGAACCAAAAATATTAGTTTTTTTTACCGAAAAACATTGCTTTTTAATAAATCACATCAATTTTCAACTAAATTGTGAATTCTAAACAAGAAAGATATTTCTTTATACAAAATACCTCTCAAAATACATGAATTTTCAAAGATATTTTGAGTTTTTAAAGGAATATTCAACCTAATATATAAATTTTCTGCCAAAGAAATAAAGAAAGAAAATATATAAAATAAAGAATAAATTTTCAGTAAAAAATAAATAATTTTTCAACGAAATAAATGAATTTTGAACCAGAAAGATGAATTTTCTACCAAATAAGATTATTTTTTATTAATATACATGAATTTTCAACAAAAATATGGATTTCCAATCATTTTCAAGCTCATTCTTAAATTTTCAACTAATTAAATAAATTTTCCACTTGTAAAGTGAATTATTTTAGCAAGCAAATTAATATCCTACCAGAAAAGATAAAGTTTCAATTAAATACAAAAAATTTAAACTAAATATTTCAAACTATCCATAAAACAGTTAAATTTTCAGTTTAAAAATTAATTTATACCAAGCAAAAACAGTTTCTAACTAAAATGATGAATCAACAACCAAACAAATGAATTTTTAACAACATGGGGTTCTTTTTTCATCTAATATTTAAGTATTTGAATTTTGAACCTTACATTGTTAAAAATGTTTCGAATTCCATATCACAACACTTCTACAATACAAGCGTAAGAAAAAATTTCAAACACGGTATGGGAATGACGAAATTACAATATATTGAGACTGTCGTAAATCGCGAAGTCACCATCCGCTTTCCAATACATGAATTAGAGCGTTTGTAAGACGAAAATTGTGAACAAGGAGATCACGGAATTCATGGAAATAATTGAACTGCAGTAATTCGCAAAATGTAGGAAGTCTTGGAATTCATGAAATTCACAGAAGGCATGGAATTTTCCGAATACATGAAATTTAAGGAACTTACGAAAATACGGAATCGATGGAATCCAAGGAATTAATGGAATTTAAGGAATTCATAAAAATCAAAGAATTCGCGAAATTCATGGATTTAAAGGAATTCGCGACATTTATGGCGTTCATGAAATGCACGGAATAAATGGATTTTATGGAATTACAGGAATTACTTGAAATCGCGAAATTCACGGAATTCATGTAATTTATGAAATTTAAGGAATTGATGGAATTTGCTGAAATCACGGAATTCAATAAATTCACTGAAATCTCAGAATTCACTTTACTCTTGGAATTCACAAAATACGTTGAATTCATGGAATTCACCGAATACGCTTCATTTTTGGAATATGCTTAATTTTTTGAATTCACTGAATTCAAGGAATTGACTGTAATCACGGAATTTACAGAATTCGCGGAATTCATGTAACGCCTGGAATTCACGAAATGTATGGAATTTTCGGAATTCACGGAATTCGCAGAATTAATTGAAATGAAGGAATTCATTAAATTCGCAGAATTTGCGATATTCGTGGAGTTGTAGGAATTCACGTAATTCGCTAAATTTATGGAATTAAAGGAATTCGTGGAAGACTATCAATTCTATACATTCCGCGAATTTCGTGATTTAATTGAGTTTCATGAATTCCTTGAATTTCGTGAATTCCATGAATTCTACGATTTCCTTGAATTCCGTGTTATCCGTGATTTCAATGAATGCCGTGAATTCCGTGAATTTTTTAATTCCATAATTGCCATGAAACATATATTGATATCTATGTGAATATAAAATGCTGCAAATTTCAAAAAAAAGGGTTTTCTCGAAAACTGCTCAACCAATTTCGACGAACAAAATATATGTTGCGTTAATAAAAAAAGACTATTTTCAGAAAAAAATTTGGATTTTTTGGGTTAAAAATAGTGATAAAGAAATGATTTCAAATTTTAAAAATATTTTTTTGAGGTTATGTTTTGTGTGCTACACTTCCAAATTTTTTCTGTTATAAACCTTGAATTGTCTGCTCCAATTACATACATTTTTGTTAGATTTTTCGTGGTGTTGCGACATGGCGAAAAGTGATGAAAATCATGCATGCCGCACATTCTTTCGACGTCACTCCTTTTAAATTGGAAATTCAGGATAATGTGATAAACACTCATACTTAGTTGATAAATTGTCTGCCTATATAAAAAAATTTGTTGATAAACAAATTTTGGTTAGTCTCCTTTTAATTTTATTCTTTGTATAAGGTTACATCTTCAGAATCGATTATTAATGACTAGTGATTAGTTGATTAGTGAACATTGGATCAGGGTGCAGCCTGCTAAAAACATTATCTTTAAAAAAAAAATTCACTGTCGTCAAATGCCCCAACGATACATTTATCTATTAAATTGGTTTAAAAATGATCAAAATGATTAACTAATTATGAATGTTGCTAAAATTATCATAAAAATCCCAATTAAAAGGAATGACACCGAAAAAAGAGAATTATGACGTCCGCAGATGACCGAAACAAACATTTTAAATTTGCTTCAAAAATCATAACATTTATCAGCTAATTACTATTCGCTTTTGTTATTAGTTATTACCTCACTGTGTAAAACGTGGTAAACATTCTGAAAAAAACGGCAAATATCTAGCATTATTCCAAGAGAATAATATTAAAAACTTATTAATAAATTGTTTGAGCAATTATGTTGGCTAAGTCGATATAATTATTACGTGACTTTCTTCTATTTTTCATTGACGGAAGGTTTTTTTGGGCCATTTAAAAGGTACTTATAGCGGTGAAATTAAAAAAGTAATTATTCATTTGTATTCTATATAGCTAATTTAGAAGAGAAATATGTAAAGTTTCAACTCGATTCATCTAATATTGATGATTTTGAATAAAATTTACAAAAGCCTATTTTTTCATATGGAAAACACGTGTTCAATTTCATGATATTTGCGTAATTTTTTAATATAATAAAAAAATTATGTATTTATTTTTGTGTGAAATCGAACAAACCTGGGGCGATATGCATGCAAATTAAAATCCAAAAAAATTTTCTATTTTATTTTGGACCACCTTAGGCGATACCCTTGTTACGGCTCTAAAAAATAAAGAAAAAAAGGTAAAAAGCGTTTCAGTTACAGTTCAAATAAAAATTTGATACCGCATCTAAAATGAAGTTCATGCCTGTAATAGGGAAGCGTGAATGCGAGTGAAAATCATTGTTGATAGCGCCGAAAGAGCCATGAGTCATTTGCGTCGCGTAATATCAATAAATATTGTTTTAGCCCAAATACAAGGTGCGTTGTACAGGTAAATTGAGAAATTTTTGATAAATTCAGGTATAGCTCAGAACAATAAATCTTCACTTTACCCCGGTCTAAGCA
Organism: Druon quercuslanigerum; assembly: GCA_010014905.2. NCBI lineage: Eukaryota > Metazoa > Arthropoda > Insecta > Hymenoptera > Cynipidae > Druon > Druon quercuslanigerum. The sequence continues at coordinate 16,512 of JAAAKG020181086.1, forward strand.
GATAGAAGTCTCTCTTAAATGATGTATTTATAGGGAATTTCTGAGTAAAGACCTTTATTCATCTGAAGAAAATGAGGGGTGTTGCTACTCTTCTTCTCAACTTTCTGGTTGTCCTTAATTATATCGGTATGTACAATTATATAAAAATAAAAAGATAAGTTTGCTCAAAATAATGATAAGATCTTATCCTATCAAATAAGGTATTTCACATGATGACGTCAGATACCAAGATGTCTGCATAGCGTTTGAATAACATTATTTTTCACGATAAGGGTGTTTGTATATCACATCTCCACGTTTTGAGACCTCCTGAGTCAGAAAAAAATGATTTTTACGAATGTGTCTGTCTGTCTGTAGTCTCTATTCTGTAGGCACGATAACTTTCGCAGAATTGTTTAGATTGTATTCTGCTTTTAAACACTTTTTTAAGGCCTAAAAAGAACAAACAAGTTCATAAACCAGCTATATTGGATAAAAATTCAAAAAGTGAGCACATTCTCGAAATATTTAAGACTATTTTTTTCAATATTTAAAACTTTTATGTACGGCTATCTATAGTGCTCGGAAATTCAAACAATTTATTTTCATGACTTTTTTCAACAAAATGAAAATTATCGGAGTTATAGCATTTTCAAAATACAAAAAAAAAACAAAATGGACATTTTAAGCCAAACAACGCATGATATGAAAAAAGTCAAGAAAAGAAAAACGTTTATTTTTTGAAGCCTGACAAGATTATCATAACAAATTGTTGAATTCTGTCGAAAAGTTGAAAATGCTAATTTTGAACATACAAAAAATAACGAAAATTAAAAAATTCCATTTTACGGCCAATCTTTGTGAGATACGATAAAAATGAATGCACTAAAGTTGCGCGCCCTGAAAAGATCTACAAATTTGAAATTAATCGCTTTTTTGTAGAATGTATATTTTTTGCTTTTAATCGTAAGAAACAACATTATAAAGAAAAAATTTAAGTTTTGGACTAACGACACATGCTATGAAAAAACTAAATAGACATTTTGTTCTTGCAAAATCAAGCGAAAACTCATTCAAATTTGTCATGAATAATTTTTGATAGGACACGCAGTTTTTGTTTTAATCGTAAAAACACAAGGTACGAATTAAAATTAACAGATTAAAGATGCCCACCCTAAGAAGATCTACAAAATTTGTTACTAATAATTTTTAGATAGGAAGATTAGATTTTCTTTCAATCTTCAAATATAAGATTAAAATTTTTTTTTTAAATTTGTGGAAAACGACTAGCAAAATTAAAAGACAAAAGTTGTTTAACCAAAAAATGTCTACAAGTTTGTTATAAACTACAACAACATTTCATTTACCACATTTTTTGCCCAAATTACATCTACATTGAATATAAACAAATTAGATTTAAGGCCAAACGTCACAAGTTGCAGTAAAATGTTTAATAATAATTTTTACTTTAATAGAATGCCCATTTTTTACATTCTCCTGGGGGAAGGTATCGGATTTGGGTAAAATTTGCCCCCCCCCCCCCGTTTTTTGTCAAATGTCCACGTTTTGAGACCCCTGAATCCGAAAAACAGTTTTTTGCGCACGTGTCTGTCTGTAATGTATATCTGTATGCATGTGCGTATGCATGTAGAACTGTGTGCACGATAACTTTTGAAAAAATTAATTTATTAGATTGGCCTTTGGTACACTCTTTTATTGTCCTAAACTAAAGGTCAAGTTTGTTAGCCAGCCATTTTGGACACAAATTCGAAAAGTTAGCGCATTTCGGATATTTTTGAGACCACTTTTTTTCAAAATAAAAAATTCTCTGTACGGATATTAATAATATTCAAAAATACGAACAATTTGTTTTAATGTCTTTTTTTACAAAACCAAAAATTACCAGAGTTATAGAACTTAGAAAATTTCAAATAACACTTGAAAAGGAACATTTTAAACCAAATAACGCACGATGTGAAAAAAGGCGAGAGAATAAAAAATTTGATTTTTGAATGTCCTACAAGATTATAATAACAGCGTTTTGCCTTTTCTCGAAAAAAAAAGAAAATTCAAATTTTTCCAGCGTAAAAAATACTGGAAAATCTAAAAATTACATTTTTTTCAATAACAACAGTTTTTTTTTAAATATTGCTCGTTGCCTTAAAGGAGACAATTCCACTAAGTCTGTTTCAATACCAATTTATGTTATGCATTGTGATAATATGCATTTATGGAAATGACATACAACTTGAGGGACAGATTCCAGTGCGAAGTGAAAATACTTTTTTTCAATACTAATGCATATCATGAATGGTAATAATGTAAATTTATTGAAATGATATACATTTTTCAGGGTGGCTAAGAAATACAATGTAATGCAAAATCAGAAACAAATATTAAATTAACCATTAAAAAGGAGATTTGTACTGATATAGTTGAACATATACCGATAGAGTTGAACATAATGTAGAAAAGTTCGCTTTTTCGACTAAATCGAGTGCGACGCACGAGATACGTGATAAGAATGTGTTCGTTAAAGCCGAAGGATCTATAATAAAAGAGAATTCACAATAACCAAATGACAATAACCAAGTGATGAAGCGAGTCGCGCGCGTAGAATTTGCAAAAAAACAGTTGAATTTTTAACTAAAATAAATAAATTAAAAAAAAAGCTTAATTTAATACCAAAGAAAGAAATTAAACAAATTTTATTAATTATGAACTAAAAAGTTGTACTTTTAACTAAAAAAGATGAATTTTTAAGCCAAAAGATTATTTTATTACGAAAACAGACGAATTTTCATTCAATCTCAAGAAATCTCAAACAAAAAGTTGGATTTTTACGAGAATTTTTTTTCAAATGATAAAAAAGTAGTTGAATTTTAAAATCTAGCCATTTAAGTTATAACAAAAAAAGCCTTTTTAAACAAAAAAATTGTTTTTTAATAACAAAAATGAATTTTTAAACAAAATGCAAGAATTCTGAACTAAAAAGTTGAAGTTTGAACTAAGAAAGAAGAATTTTTATGCCACTAGATTAATTTAATTAGAAAAAATACGAATTTTCAATAAACTTCAAGAATTATCAACCAAAAAGTTAAATTTTTAAGAAAGAAAGAAAATTATTTTTTAGTTTTTAGGAAAGTAGTGTAATTTTAAAACCAAGTAGTTTACTTTTTAACAAAAAAACTAATTTTTAAGAAAATTCAAGAATTCTCAACCAAACAGTTGAACTTTTAACTAAAAAAATGAATTTTTAAACCAGAAGCTAAATTTAATACTGAATTAATTAATTAATTTACTACGAAAACAGACGAATTTTTAATCAAATTCAAGAATAGTCAAACAAAAAGTTAAATTTCTAGGAGAGAAACATTTTTTAAATTATAAAAAGGTAGTTGTACTTTAAAACTTAGCGGTTAAACCTTCAATCCAAAAGATGCATTTTCAAACGAAAAAATTAGTTTTGTAACGACAAAAATGAGTTTTTAACAAAACTCAAGAACTCTCAACCAAAAATTTGAATGTACAACTAGAATAGATGATTTGGCTTGGGAGGGGCTGGATATGACTGCCCAACTAAACTCCTCTAATTCGTTGGACTGGTCTTTATTTTATCAAATTGAGAAGTACAAACCAAAGATTTCTTTTATTTAAATAGTAGCACTTCTCCTATTGCTTGACAGCAGACAACTGACTGGAACTGACTTTTCAGAGCAGTGGCCGGTGACGTCATGGTCATGCTCATGGTGGTCATAGTACGCGTCGGCGCTGAAAGAGGCGCTGCTAGGGTCGCTTTTGAATGAACACTGGATGATTTTTTAAGCCAAAAGATTCTGATAAAAGAATTCTTAAGGGAGCGTTGAAATATTACGTAACGCATTTTCCTGCAATTTTTGACCCCCCCCCCCTCTACTTAACGCTTTTTCTATAGTAAATGTATGTAACTTTAATATAGGCGCTGTGCTATAGCAAACCCCCTACCCCCTATATGTGCGTTACGTAATATGTGAACGCTACCTAACCAAAAAGTTGAATTTTCAACAAAAACGGAAATTTGTCGCTAAGAAGATTATTTTTATACCAAAAACATTATTCATTATTATCTAGAAACTTACGAGAAACATTACCATATGTATTTTTAGAAGAAAGAAATTCTCTACATTTTAAAACATTAATATATGTAAAACGTTACTTTGATTGAGACCCCCCACACGCCCCTTCCGGTTACAAAACATAGGTTTTGTAAGACCCCTCCACCCCGAAAGTGATAACGTAATTTATGAACGACCCCTCATGGCAATTTACTCTTTTTCTCCTGAACGAGACGTTAATGCCAGCGCGGCACTATTGAGAAAGACCTTCCGAAATTCGTGTGCGCTCGAGAGCGTGACAAAGGTGGAAGAACACCATTTCGAGAAAAGTTATACCCCTACAAGCCCGTTAGCGGCAATATAAAGAAAGTGGACTGTACTATCTATTACATTTGTTGTCGAAAATTCATCTTTTTTATATTAAAATTCCACTATTCGGTTGAAGAGTAACGTTTTTGTTGAATTTTTAATTTTTACATCTGAAATTTTTAAAAATCTTTTTTGACTTTCTAAAGAATCTTAGAAAAATTAGACTTACATGACACGACAAACGAATAATCATATAAGCCTAAAAATATATTGTTATTCATTGCAGTTAAAGTAACCTTTTTTCACTTTGAAACTGATCAATAAAAAAGGCAATAATTTATTCTTAACTTTTTGACCAAATTATTTTAAAAATATGAAGCGAATTATATATTTGTAAACTTTTTCAAAAAAGAGACAATATTATATCTTTATAAATTTTAAATAAATTAGTTTTCTTTTAAAAAAATAATTTTAAGCTTAGAAGCTTTTTATGTCGACAAAATTTAAATGATAATATAAGAGATTTCAAATTTTTATTTAAATTTATCTTTTATTAAATGAAACTTTAAATGTAGTAATATTCCAAGAGAATGAACGAATTTTCTTAAGATTCCTGTTAAAATATCAAATGATTTTTTTATTGAGGAAACTAATTTTAGGGAGAAATAAAAAGATTTCAAATCATTTCAAATGATTTCCTAAAATTTCGAAGGAGAATATACAAAATTTTAAACGAAACTTTTAAAGATTGCAAGACTACGAAATGGTACAAAGAATTCAAGTGAGTTTGGGCGATAATTTAACAGATTTAAATATGTACAAGAATAAGTTTTCACTGAGATAGTTTCAAGCAAAATGTAAGAAAATTTAGTTGTTTTTTTTCGCATAACAAATTTAAGAACTTACTAAGAATTTTCAAAATTAACAAAAGTATACATTTTTTTTTATTTCTGAAAAAATTTAAAATGATTTTTTACTTTGCAAAATAAGATGTTAAAGAAAGTTTAAAAAAGAATAAAAATTTTTTCAAAAGATTTCCAAAATTGTAAAAAAAATGTGAAATATGTTGAGGCAATAGTTTCAATTTTATAGATTTTTCAAAATATTTCAAATCAAATCTTTCAAACGAATTTTTTTTTCTAAACTTTGATCTGTCTTAAATATCTTTCAAATTCGACAAATACCTTTTTAAATTTTCTTAAAAAAAACAGGGAAAATTATATTTATATAGACTTGAAAACAAATAAACCTACAAAATAACTAGTTTTATAAACTTTTATTTTTAATTAAAAATGATTTTTTTTGTCGAAATTCTTGTTAATTCATTAATGAAAAATCTTTTTTTCCTCGACATTAAACTGTTTTGTTAAGAAAAATTATATTTATATAACATAAAAAAACTCAGATAATAAAAACATATCATAAATTTTTGATTAAAAACGCTAATCTCTATTTCTTCTTACAGACTTAAGTTCATCAAGTCAAAAATACATCAATGATGGCTCTTCTGGTTTGGATTTAAATGTTAGTCCTCCTAAGCCTCTACATGAAGCAAATTCGGATCCAGGTATGAATGAGACGGTGGTTAAACTACAATTTTTGCTAGACAGCTAGGACCCCAACTTAAGCAAGGCTACATCATAAGATTTTCGGAAAAAGCAATTGCATTGTTTTCTTTTCTTCAAATTTTTTAATATTACCAGGGCTTCGAAAGTAAAATGGAATTTTAAATGAGAAAAGCTCAGTTTTCGCAAAAATGGGGTAAGAACATTCTTTTTTATTGCTTTTCGTTGACTGAATTGCAGTCATTTATTATTAATTTTTTTTCTTCAAACTTTTACAAGGGTGATTCCGGTTTTTAGCATAGCCACGGACTAAGTCGAGTGACTGAAGTTCATTTAATACGCTATTTGAAATCCCTTTCGATGATGTTTTAGGTACAAAATTACAAGCATGGTGTAGTTTGGAGTTCGGCTTTTACTGCTGTTATACTTAAACAGCGTCCGCGAGTGTTGAAGGTGACAACAGACACCTCTGGATGCTTGCATAGAGCTACCATCTTCCATTCCACAGAATTTTAGTCGCTTGCTTCCTGAAGGTCGAGAAAGTTTCTTACAATCCGACAGGCTTTTCATAAAACCGCCTTCTGAACTGGGACCAGTACTGATCCTACTGATCCCTAAATATTCAAGGTGTTCAGTGCGTCTTGCGTGCACATTGCCTGTAGCCGAAATCACAATAGGGGGAATAGATGTATGCTTCCCATTCCTCCATACACTCTTTGCTTCATGCCTTAACTGGCTATAGTTATGGATTTTGGTTGCATAGGTTGAATGCAAATTTCGGTTAAGTGGACAAGCAATGTCCACCTTTTTTCGAAACGCGATGTCAGGTCGATTGGGTCGGATGTAACAATCCGTTAGGATAGTAACATCCCAATATTAGATGTAATATTCGTTTTATAAAACGGACATTGGAATGTATCTATGGGAAGGCATACATTCTTTTAAAACTCATAAGTTTAGGGCAAGTTGATGATGTATAGTTCCTGCTATGGCATTATGTTTTTACGTGTATTCTTTCTGAGACATACGCGACAGCCATCAATAATGTGCTCGATGGATTTGTTGGTATCTCCACATAATCGGCGCCGGCGAACCACGTCTTGATGTAACATGTGTTTGTAATAATTTCTGGTGCTGACAACCTTGTCCTGTATCACACTGACGAATCCTTCTGATTCTGGGTACCGAACACCTTTTCTCAGCCAAATATTGGATGCCTCACTATCCACTTCATGTTGAACTAACGTTTTGGTGTACTGGCCGTTGATAGCTTTCTTTATCCATTGTATTTCACATTCCTCTATGGTTTCTGCCCTGATATTTGAGGCCTCCTCGGATGACCAACTCAAGGGCATGTAGTCAAGATCCGCTATATAGATGATGATGTAAAGCGCAACATCTTGTTTGCTGTTACAAGAGTCTCGCAACTGTATAACTTATATAGTGGTTTCAATCGCTGAATTATTGTGGTGCTGTTAATGCTTCTTTATTTCTACGCGGACGAATCTGTTTAACGATCCAAGGTCGGTGTTACACCATTTGATGAGGCCGAATGTGTGCGTGAGGACAGGGAGTGCATGGGTGTGAATTGCCATGCTTTTGTTTGCGAACTCAAGAGAACTCTTCATAATCAATATGTGTCTCGTTCAGAAGTTAGTTTTGTGTTCATTATCGTATGATCAATACCCTTAGATTCAAGAATACGCAGACATTTATATCACTCGCATGCAGCCATTCCCTGGATGTCGTTTTAGAACTCGTGCTCTAACTCTGCGGTCCCTAATTCCCCTCTTGTTAAATGCACTTTCCTGAAGTTGTTTAGTCCGAACTCCATGGATATCATTAAAAAAGTTCTTTGTGACATCGATCACCTTCTACAGTTTCTGGTATGAACTAACAGGTCATTAGAACTTCAGATGATCCATGTACAGAAGATGGGTCACTTGATCATCATCCTCATTATCATATATTCTGAATCCACAAGATATGCTGTATAGTGTTTTGCTCAATGGGTTCAATGCGAAACAGAACCATAGTGACCTGAAGGAGTCTCCTTGAAATATACCGGTTGTAATGCGTAGTGATCTAGTTATCCTTGGTTTTCCATGATCAAAATACTTGATTCGTGCACCCAAAGTGTCATCGCACGACTTACAATGTCAATGATGCGTAGGCAGATTTTGTAAAGTTTTAAGACTTCAAGTAAATAGCCATGTGGCACGGAAGGAAACGCTTCCTTGTAGTCAATGTATGCTATATGCAAGTTCCTTTGATGTTTGCGAGCTTGAGTCCTGGCAAAAGCGCCTATAGTTACTAGATCTTTAGTGTCGCGCGAGTTTTCACAACATCCTTTTTGTTGTTCTGTAAGGATCCTGGAGCATAGATCCGGGCATCCGATCTGGGTGTTCGGTGATCTTCTGAAATTACCTTGCCAACGCATGATGCATACTCGTCAGGTACTTGTACCAGAAGTTGTAAAGCATATCCGGAACTGGAGCTTTCCAGTTACCGGCACTTTTCAAGACCGCTGAAACATCTTAAGCGAAGGTAAAATCTTGCTGTTGAGGTGTTCTATTAGTGCACGAAGATCATTTGTGATATTCATCTTGGGCAAAGAATGTCTTTGTTATGGTTCATCATATCTGAACTCTAGTAAAGCATGACCAAAATTCCTTTCAAAGGTTCTGCAGTTTTTTTTTTAATTTCGCTGTTCACATCATTGTTATTAACATCCGCATGTGGTTTTAGTGGATCCGGTATTCGATGTTCATTATCCCTAGCACATACGCTTTCAATCGTTCAATCAGGTCCTCTTAGTCCATATCTTCCAAGGGGAGTTTATCAATAGGAAGCTGCTACTCTACTTACATTTTGATAGCAGCTATTTCAACAGCCGAAAGCAATCTGTTTCCAGATATTAAGTGATTTTGATCTGTCAAATTCTGTTCATTTATTCTTGTGGCTAGCTCTGGTAATTTAAGTAAGAAGAGTCTATGATGTTCGTTCCTCACACTGTGCCCTCATTTTTCGGCCAAAAAATGAAGAAAAATAACAACTCTTTTCATATGGTATGTCCATTTCAATTGCCTTTTTGTTTGCTGAACCTCTTCTTCGGCCCTTGGTTGTATAAGGCCATTCACCTTTGGAGGATGTGGTGGTGTTAGATTATCCACAGATTGAGGAAGAATATCAATTGCCGCTGCTTGTCCATGTGACGCATTTCACCTACCTGATGTTTATTGCCGTCGTTTCTTCACGCGAAATCAATATGTAGCTTATTTTCCATTGCTTGGTCTTCTGAGGTGTGTAGATTAGTCCCGGTGTGCTTCACCTTAACTATAAGATCTCTTAGTGTGACATTCTTTATATGAGTACACTATACAGAAAATTTCGTTCTAAAATTGTACCATTTTTTATTTTGGTTTCAAAGTTTGCACTTTCGCAACAAAGAAGCACCAATTCCTTCTTCATTGTAGTATCCCACTTGATGCTATCCCATGGTATTTGGCTGTAAATAGGTAACTCTAGCCAAAGCATCCTGAGCAGGCACAGTTGAGGTTCCACTGCTTACCGTTTGTCGCAGATGTTCTTGCTGGCCAGCTGTTTGATTACTGAGTCTGCCTGACCATCTCGCAGCTCAACATCACCACCGTTCCGCATGTTCTAACCAGGCGGCTCCAGAGGCGGCCCGGAAATCCGGGTTTTCATCATAGCCATGGTCTAAGTCAAGTTACTGATAAGATGAGAATGTTATTAGTAAATTTAAAATAAAGGTACAAATCTTTTGCGATAATGTTTTAGAAACAAAATTAGGAGCATGGTGCAGTTCGTCCTTTGTCGCTGTTACACTTAAATATCGACGAGGAGGTGAGGAAGGAGGTATAGGGTTTTTAGATTGATCTAGAATTATCGTATTACTCCCAAGTAAAGAGCATCACAAAGTCGTCACGTGAGGTTCCCCACTTGGGCACATCAGTATACAAGGTCTTTTGTTTCAGGCGTCATTCACTCTACTGACAGTTTCTTAAATATTTATTTTTGCCATTTTATGTTGTCGCATACTTATCTGGCTTCATTCACGTCCATACATTTTTCAATGCTAACCCTGGTGTTTCTGTGGCTTCTTATCCGATCTTAGCGGATTTTTTTTCTAAGCGTCAACTAGTTTTTCTTCTGCACCACATTCTTTGAAGATTATTTCCTTACTCACTTTGTGCACCAGAGCTTTTCCGAATGTTATGCGCAGATTTTTCATGTCAATCGCATTAATTTCATTCTTATTCTTTTCTTAATAGGCGCATGTCTCGCTACTGTATATCACAGTCGGTACAAATATAGAATTATGTATTGTCATTTTAGCTTCATTTGATAAATTTTTACTTCTGAAAATTGACCCTACTCTGGCATCATAACCTTATAATCTACGAACGCTAACTCACATACCCTTACTGTTTCGAGATTCACACCTTCCTGGCCAAAGAGGACCATTCGTCTACACTTGTCCATGAATATTATAAATAGCCCTGAGGAATCAGCAATATTGTCTAACACTTGCATAATATCAAACCCGTCAGTCATTTTTGCATTAACGCTTAAACTCGCTTAGCTACCAGTATATCTTGTTTTTAATGCTTATAGGGGTCATTCATTGACTCCGTACTCTTTTAGAACTTCCAAAGTTTTACTTCTTTCTACCTTGTCAAATGCTTCTTATAGGTCGAAAAATGCACAAAAAACATTGTTTTTCTACTCTCACACTTTGATCTGTGATCTCTCTTAACATGATCTTACTGGCATAAATCCACTTTGGTTTTCCCAAATCTTTTCTTCTGTTATTTTCATTACTCTGCTAATAAGTATTTTTGTGTAAATTTCACCCACATCAGTTAATAAACGAATATTTCTGTGATTATTACAGTTGTTTTTATCTCCCTTTCTTTTGTATGTTGGTACGATAATCGCTTTTTTCCAGTTGTCTGGGAGTTCTCCCATCTCGACACATAAATTTATTAATTGAATCCGAATCTGGCCTCAAAATTCCTCCTACACGTCTCAGTTTTCCCCTAGAAAACTGGCATTATATTGATAATGCCAGTGTATGGAATAAAAAGCGCTCAAGTTTCCTATTTTGATGTGTTGAGACTCGTGAAGACCAACATCATAAACAAAAATTCCGCAGTGTGATTTCCGTTTCCACTAGCTAGGATAAATCTAGGGAAATTGAAGGTCTTGCTCATTATATTATACTGTTATACTGACTGTTATACTGACTTATTTAGCAAAAAATAATAAAAATGCTGCATCCTTTGCAGTTTTGCGCTCTCAATCTAAATTTGATCACCATATTTGTTGGGCTTGTGCCATTTTCTCTCTAGATGCAAAATGTAGGGAAAAGTCTCCGAAGTTATCTCCGCGGAACAAGTGACTGATTTCGCACGTAAAACTGTAAGGAATATGATGTTTTTGTTCTTTTTTGCCATATAAATCTATAAAATAAATTTAAAATAAAAAATGTAGTGGTAAAATTTAGATTGAGAGGGCAAAACCGCAAAGGATATAGCATTCTTGTTATTGTTTGCCACATGAGTCTGTATAATATAAGCAAGACCTTCAATTTCTGTAGATTTCTCCTAGCTATAGGAAACGGAAAGTACTCTGGGGAATTTTTTATATGAATTTGGTATTTACGAGTCGAAACACATAAGAATATGACATCCGTACGTTTATGCTTCTGTATATTGGTATTATCAAAATAATGTTCAGAGTATCTCTAGGTTTTCCCCTATTTTCTGCATCTAGGCGAAAACTGATACGCTTAGGAGAAATTCTGAAGCCAGATTTGGATTCAGTGGCTCAAAATCCATAAGGATAGCCTAGTCACTTGTCTCGTGCAGACAACTTGGTTGAATGTACATTTAGGTTATTCTCATTTTGGAAAAATCTAATGTTACATACAATCCAAACATTCAATCAATGATCCGTTTAGAAAATTTAAAGAATATTTAAAATACTTGATTTTATTTCTGAGAAACATATCCGCAAAAAAGAATGTTTAAAACATGATTCTCTCTGATGTTTATTTATTATTTTTCACAACTAAAATGACAAAAAAAAGTTAAAATTTTCAGAAAATAATATCATATATATTAAATATTATATTCTTCTAAAAAATCTGCCCGCCGCGCGGCGCAGGCACATTTTTATCGTGCTGTGCGCGCGTCACGCTTCGCTCACGAGTTTGAGCGCGTTTAGGGCGCGCGACTTTTGGGACTCGCGCATTCTTGCGCAAACCTTTTAAAATTAAAACTCAAAACATCCACCACTGTAATTTTGTTATTGTGAATTCTCTTTGCTAAAATAGTTTCACTTGAAAGTTTAAGCACACCTAGGGCGCGCGGACTGACTCGAAAGGTTAACAGACTGACACTTATAATTTTGTGATTGTGAACTCTCTTTGGTTAAATCTGTATCGGCTTTAAATAAAACATTCTCATCACCTTTTCTGCATTATACTCAACACTATTATATCAAATATAATACATTTTTTATGTAACTCTGCACAAATTATATTTATGACGATTAATTTAATATTAGTTTCTTATTTTGCATTGAATTATATTCTTAGCTGCGCTAAAGCATGTATCATTTCAATAAATTTATATCATTACAATTCATAATATGCATGGAAATTAAAACTTACTTATATTCTTTTTGCCTAGTTTTTATATATTTTTTTTATTTTTAATCTTGGTTTTTACGATTAAAGAAAAGCCCCACTTCCTATCAAAAAAATATTCGCAAAAAATATGTAAATATTTTTTTGTTAAATCAATGGTATCTCATTTATTCTCATGGCTTGTATCATCTTGTATACCTTTTTTTTGAACTATGATAAATCTCTTTCAGTAGCACAATTTTTGTCGACCTATTTCTTTTCGTATTTTGATTTGTTTTAACTTTTCGAATTTTTATCAAAAATGGCTGGTTAGCGAAACGTGTAACTGTGTGTCGAAGCGCAATCTAATCCGACTATTCTTTTGAAAGATATCCGGTATACAGACAACTACGACCACGACGCCGGAGAGACAGACAGACACCGATGTAAAAACTTGTTTTTCTGCCTCAGAGGGCTTCAGAACGTCGAAATTTGATGAAATTCGCGAAAGTCATTTTTCGCATAAAATAATTTTTCAGCAATTATGTATGTTAACTTAAATGAATTATTTCCTCCTTGTAATTAAAAAGTGGACGAAAAGTGCAGTATTTTAGAAAAAATTGACTGTATAGCATTATTAAAAAAGAACATTGTTAGAAATAATATCACATTGTTTAAACAATTATTTATATTTATTTACTTTATTTATTTTAACCCTGACTTTCTAGCTTTATTATAAGATAAAATTTCTGTAAACAATAATAAATGTTTTAAACACTTTATTTAAACATTTATGTATCAGTAAAAAGTAATATTCTGTAGCTCATTTTTTCTCAAGCTTAAGATAGTTATAGCCCAATATGTGCATGCAACATCGTTAGAGTTAAATGATGAAATAGTTTGCACGGAAGTCTGCCGCTATAAGTATATCATCAGTCACAGACACATTTTTGTTATACAATTAAGCAATTTGTAATATTGTATAAAATTTTCATTTTTCTCCGCTGTGTCTAATCCCAAACAATGGGACGGTCACACGAGGCCAGAAACCGTCATCTCGACAAACTACCCCACGCCGGAAGGTACCGGTTTCCAGATACTGGCTGACCCAGACTGACCCAGACTGTGATCGTCTGTCCAAATTTTTCATCACCAACAAGCTCCACCCTTTAGAGTGTGCTTACCATATTTCTGTTTCGATCGCACCCTCAATTCAGAATTCCCACGGGTGTCTCCGACCCTCTTAAGAGCAGTTTCCCGAATTTGGCATATTGAGAAAAATCTGTTTTTTAACCCACAATCCATGGACCGGGTTGCAGGCAAGTGCATTATGGAGGGACCTACAGCTTAACGTGGGATCCGAACCAACAAAACCTCTTAAAAGTACATAGAAAAAGTTTCAGAGGTATCGACTCAAAGTTTGAACCCTGAACATCTAGCGTAAAGTCTGAGCGCCTAACCGCCATGAACTAAGTGCCTTGTCAGATAAGGATGTTATGAATTAATTTAATACAATTTTAATTTAGAAGAAAAGCCTTTTGCATCTGATTCGCGATGGACTGAATGTGACACTGACAAGTCGAAATCTTGTTAAGTTGTTAAGAATATTGATCTTTTTACCCTTATTACTGCCTTCTAAGCTCGAAAAGAAGTGATTAATATTTAGCTCGTTTCACTTCCTCCTATGCCGTGATACTCCCATTGGCTTCTTCCAAGAATTTAATGACGTAAATGACATTTGTCTTCCTATTCTGGAGGAGAGTATCAGGTTTTGCAGCATTTAGGCGCTGAGTGGAATTAGAAATTTCTATACATCTTTCACTAGTTATTCTCTACATCGGGCTGTAGTTTCCCCTGTGTGTATAGCAAGGTAGGCTCAACATCAAGACCATAAGAGTGCCAAAGATAGTAATTCACAACTTTAAGAGTTGCATTGTTTTTCTTTATGTACCTACAGAGTAAATACTTCGAGAATTCACTGAAAACATTTTCAAGTCTTTCTGGCTCTTGCTTGCATGACCAGTAGTTGGTATCGCCTGAAGGCACATTAATGATTGCCTTGTGGTAAACTAAAGTGTCTATAATGCCATCCTTGACAGGCAAAAAAAAATCCGTCATTCTCTGATCATAATCGAGCAGCCTTGAGAAAAATTTAAGACAAATCCTTTGATTGATCTTGTCTACGTATAACGTAGAATTTACCGCGAAGGGGCTTTCAAGCATGTTTTATTAGTAGAAGCGAATGCTCTGCTCTCTTCACACGACTTTTGAGCTGCAAATGTGTCAGTGATGTTTGGCCACGTGTAGTGTAGATGGAATTAAATTGGAGACGAAGCTCCTATGTGGCACAAGTCTCGATGTTTCTTATTTAAAATTTGGATATAAGGTGGCGCCGTCTAATAGACTTTTACTGATCAGGAAGATATTGTTCGGTAAGTCTATGGGTCAATTCGAGATGAAGATCTACATAGAGACGATTATGTCAACCCCTTGGTGGTGGATACGTTTCCTTCGCCGTTCCACGAAAATGACATGTGATCGTGTCTCCATTCATTTCCGACCGACGTCCACTTGATTACTTTTTTCGCACGCGTACCCTGGAATCACTGGCGGAATGCAGCCTCAACGTAAGATCTTTTCCGGTTGATGATTTTTCTAAAGAAAAGGTGCTCCTCTATTATTTGATGACTTCTTCTTCGTTGTTTTACCTCGAATTTAGTTACTATCACAATTGCGGAAAAACTCGCTACAAATCTTTGGTGGAAGGTCATCCCGTCAAGTAAAGTGGAGGCCGCTCCCATCGCGATGGGTTCTGAAAATTGATGCACTGCCGCGGCATTCCTATCTGTTCTGCATGATGTTCCAACTCAAACATATTCGCCAGGCGCAGCTGATGGCCTACTACTTAGCACTTATTGCTGACGATCTGGCTAGAAAGTAGCACTTTCTTCTATCCCGATGAGATTCTGACCATTCTAAGAAGAGGATCTCTTCCCTTTGCGACTCTATGTGCTGCACCCAAAATAATCCTGTTGTGAAGACATTCAATATTCCGCGACCACCTTGACGGCGTGAGATGTGGAGTCGCGGAGCAAAAGACTTAAAACGCGTACTTTTGCTTATGTACATAACCTGTCGTGAGCCGACATCAAGGCATCTGAGCGCGTTCTTCGTCCATTAAACCACTTAAAGTGAATAGAGTACTACCGGGACGGCAAGCATGTTCGTTGCAGATACTTTGTTCCTCGCTGACAGTTCGGAATACCAAATCTGCCAGATAAGCCGTTTATACCTGCTTCGTAGAGTATCCTTTATCGATGACACATCCTGAATGCGGCTCTATGGCACGCCCAGGTACGTATAAGTCTCTCCAGCGCAAAGGTGTCGTATAGCGCTTCTATCGACGAGTTCAGGGTCTTCAGAGATGCCATTAAGTTTTCCACGCTTCAAATAAACCTTGGCGCATTTGTCTAACCCAAATTCCATTTCTATTTCCTTAGTTTATCGTTCGACAATCCCTGTAGCTATATGTAGTTGGTCTTTATTTTTAGCATAAATCTTAAGATCATCCATGTAAAATACATTGGTGACCTTGTTCTTTTGATTTGCAGGTTTGCCGCAAAGGTACCCCTGAAAGACACCTCTTTGGAAAGTGACTTTGTTAGTTGTCACACGATTTTTTCCAGATGAGATAGTAAATCTGGTTTTCCAAAGTGGCATCAATCTCTCTTTGCATCTCACGATTTACGGATGGACCTATAAGCTTTCCAAAAGAGAGATCATAAGTTTATGGGAGGTCGAATCGAAAGCTTTCCGGTAATTAATCCGGGCCATCGATAGGTCACGCTGGAAGGATGGTGCGTTTTTGCAGACACATCTATCGATAAGCAGGTTCTCCCGACTTCCTGCTACGCCTTTCTTTTAGCCACGTTGTTCATAGATTTCTTGCCCCACAGATCCGATTGCCCGAACAATCTTATCATTTAGGATTGCTGTGAATATCTTATACAGTGTGTTCAGACAAATGATTGGCCTGTAATTCTTTGGGTAGGCTAAGTTGCCCATTTTTGGCAGGAGTGCTGTGCGCCCTTCCACTCAGTAGTGATGGTTGGACATTCTTCCTCAGGTGTTGTTATGAGAGCATTACACTGTTACTTGAAGCTATTTATGTTATTTGAGTTTTCGTCAAGTCTATGTTACAATTCATAGACTTCTCTCCAAAAGACTTTAACCTCCTCAGGTTTGGGCGGGTGTTCGACAGCAACTGGAGGTTTTTGGAAGAGTCGAGATAAGTCAGAGATAAACTGTTGGTATTCTCTGACCCACCTCTCTCTCCGCACTAGAGTTCTTTTAGCGTCAGATAGTATCCGTATTCTCTCGACAATATGCTGCTTGATTATTAGCAGCTTTGACTTGTTAAGTGTGTGATAACGGATCCGGAGTTCGCGTGCGAAATTTCGAACCTTGGCGGTAAAATTCCTGCCAGATGTTATATAGTTAATCGCACATTGAATACGGGACGCGTACTGTGTATCCCAGCTTATCTTTATGGCTAGTTGATGCATTCGTCTTTTGGTCTTATGATCAATTGTTGGTTTTTCTTTACGGTTCGCATCAGCCAAAGCTCTCGCTGCATTATACAGATAACAATTGATAGTCCAGAGGTCAGATTCGTCAGAAAATTGTCCACGAAGCTCTTCATCCATTTCAGCCAGATCTTTGGGCTTGGGAGAAACCTGGGTGTTGATCTTTCTCTGCTGCCGGTTTGTTCTCGCTCTGAAAGAGTTGGCGCTCCCCTTACACAGCCCCTTTTTTAGAGAACTTCGGCATGGTTTCGGAGACGCTGACGTGAAAAGTGCGATAGCTTTGGGTGTTTCTCGCAACACAGAGCATGCAGTCGTGACATGTAATTCTCTCGTGCAGGTGTTACACTCGCATCGTAGCATTCTAGCAAGTCGTGATTTTGTCGTTCCGTCCACCTAAAAGCCCAAAGATTTCGCCGGTCCATTGCATATACTCCATCTTCATTGGCTCCCCCAGCTCTAGAGTAGTCGGCATTGTTGGCCGACCCATTGTCGGAAGCCCTGCGCGTTCTATTGTTTTAAACCGCACTTACTACAACTATGTTTCGTGTTATCATTGTTGTTCCCACGAGAAGCTAGAACAAAGGGTTCATCCATCCTTGTAGAGTCCCCATACAAGGAAAAGGCTCTGCATACTTTGAGGGGGCGCCGATATCTCAGAGTCACCGTTCTAGACACCTCAAACAGATGACATTCAGCTTTCGGCATTGTTTTTACATCTCCGCTTGGAGGGTAATTCTTTCGGGACCACCCCAGGACTGCCTATTAATTTCTTGTAAACATATTCAGCAGAATCCCTTGGTACAGGGACCCTCTATGCGCAGCCCGAGGATGCGTACGGTGGCTTTGTCATAGGCCCTTCGATTATAGGCTATCAAAGTCATGAGAGGAAAGATGAAGCCCTACCGCGACGTTAACGCGAGAATACCTTTAGTAGGGTAATTATTATTTATTATGTGAGGAGCTGTAGGCTCTAGAAGCTGCGATCACGGTCCCTTAAAGCAACCAATCTTGACGCAACCAAAAAATTTAAGTAGTACACTCCATCTCACATATACTTATCCCACTTCCTTCTACCTCCTCACACTCCTCCAACAATTCTTACATCCTCTTCTTCCTCGTGAGCCGAAACCCATTTAAATCCCCCATGCACCAACTGTATATATATATAAGATCCTCGCTATAAGCTTTTGACTTCCTTTTTCTCCTTTTTACACAAATATTTTGCTTTGCCTTGGCATAATTCAATAAAAGTTCCTGTTAAATCTTGACTCTCTTATTCTCTCCTCCCATGCTGCCTTCTCTCTCTCTCTCCATGCCGTTTTTCTTAAGCATCTCATATACATTCCTTCCTTCCTCGTGCATTCTTCTCACTTCATCCATCTTACCATCCCCACTCCTGTTCTCCTTCTACCAGCAAAACTCCCTCCCTAGCTTAATTCCCCCTCTTCCAAAAATTTCTCCTCATGTTTACACGCTTGTCTCCCCGTTGCAATCTCTAAACTAGTGAGTTCAAGTCTGTTGAGGGTTCTGTACTCCGACACAGAAAAAACTGAGGTTTCTATTGTAACCCATTTTTGGTTTCAAAGGAGCTGCAACAAAAATAAACCCCTCTTGCTGAAAAGGAACCCAAAACGATAAATGGTATCTAAATGATACCACACTTGGGGTTCGAAATGATCTCAATTCTAATTGAGCCTATTTCCAAAGAACCTAATTTTTTATGCCTACTTGGACATTATGTTTAATTAATAACACAATATTTACCTTAAAACACACATGTAATCGAACTCCGATGGACATAGCTTAGTGAAGATAATTTAATTATCATATTTATTGCCGAAAATGAAATAGATATAATGAATTGATCAATATCATTGGCAGGTTATGTAACAAATTTGTAAATATAAAGGCTTATTTATATACAAGAAACTTTTCGTCGTAAGTCATCGGCGGGGTTCCCCAACTTGGGAACTTTTTAAACTGCGCTTGCGTCGCGCCATCAACCCGATTGGTCACTGTTAGCGCGCAAATCTTGAATTATATAAATATTCACATTTAGTCTCTATGATAAATAATGATTAGGAAATTCTTTGAATAGAATTTTCCTAATCATAAAATAAGATTTTGGAGTGACAGATACAAAAAATTCGATATTAATGAAAAGAGATTATGAATGCTGAGTTCAGAGAGTTTAATAACTTAAAGACCTGAATTACAAAAAAGTGATTTTGTATAATCTTTATTTAAAGTATCCATTTCATTTAAAAAGGAATAAATGGGGTTCAGGTAAAAATATAACTTTATTTATAACGTGGGATCCTTGAAAGATTTTGTTGTCTCCAGCTGCCGATTAAATAAAAAAGAATTTTTAATCAAATACATGAATTTTAAATTAAAAAAGATAAGTTGTCAACCAAAATTTAAACAGAAAAAATTGTAAGTTAAAAAAATTAATTCTTAAGAGAAGATACATTTTCAACTAAAATAATTGAATATTTAACTGGGAAAGTTGAGTTTTTATGCAAAAAGATAAATTTACAAGTGAAGTGATGAGTTTTCGATTAGAATCGTTGAATTTTCAGAAAAAAGAAGTTTTTTATCCGTTACTCCAAAATTCTAATTTAGGATTAAGATATTACTTTGGGTGCATTTTCCAATCATTATTCATCATAATTATTAAATTTTAATATTTTTATAATTTAAAATCAGCGCGCTAGCAGTGGCCAATGGGGTTGTCGGCGCGACGCAAGCTGGGCATCGGTCGGTAACTTTATTCTTTATGCTCAAATTTAAAAATAGGTCACTATCAATAATATTTATATATTAAAAAAGGAAGCCTATATGAACCCTTTTGAACTTCTTTCTTTGCTTCAAAAAATACCCTATGTATATTTTCAAGTTATAAGGTACATATAACTCTTCAGTAATATTTTTGCTGTTATGGAAAAATGTTCAATTATATATTTTACTCTTTAAAAGTACAAACATATTATTAGAATTAAAGTAGAATCGTTTCCACAGCCAGAATTGATTTGTTTTCTAATTTGAACATTATGGGTATAAATAGATAACCAATTTGACTGTATATAAATAAATTTTTTGAAGTCTCTATGCTTTTACTTAATTTAAAACAACTCAAGATTATTGTATTATTGTAATATTTTTAAATATTAATAACGTATTAGTCAATTTGCTCCGAAATAAAGTATTTAAGCCACATTTTCTTTCAGTAATGTGAAGAGTAGATAATTTATAATTGAGCAATATAATTTCTTCAAGGACACTATTAAAAAAGATTGAGTAAATGCGACCAATATAATTAATTTATTCTATATTGTAATTTAAAAAAAACATGAAAACTGCAAAAGCCTTCCTATGAAATATAAATAATCTCCTTCTCAATTCCAAGAGAATGAATTAATTTGTTGAGGAAAGTGATAAATAATGAAGAATAATTAATTAATTGTTCAATATTAGTTATTTCCATAAGGCAACTGAGTATTTTTAGAGTAACGGATTCAAAAATCCCGTGCATACCAACCCGACTTTGCAAGCGTTTGGTTTGTGAATTCGCCTTTATGCTGTTCTTTTTAATTGGGCTCTAAACAAACCTATTTGGATCTCTGCAGGTATATATTGGAGCTCAAGTTCCTAAGGAAACCAATTTTCATTTGAGCCGCAACGTGAGTGAATCCCGTTTTGTTCTGTGTACTTTTTGCAAGCATATGAGCTTTCTTGTCGCTTTCAATATTCTCGTGTCCAGGAAATGTGGTTATCAACAAATCCACGTTTATGAACCTCCAGTAAGCAGAGCTTTATGGCCACTATTTCAACTTGAAATACGGTAGAAAATTTGCCCAGTGCAATTGTTATTTTAGTAATAGGTTTTATATTAAATATACCAGATCTATAACCCAAATTTTTTTAGAGCCATCTGTATACCTGACGAGTCCTCCCGTTGTAAATAATTAGCTTTTCCACTGTTAATCCATAAGGAAATGCCTGTACCCAACCTTGGCAGTAGCATACCTAATTAGAAGACGCAATACTGTCCTACAACATTAAAACACAGTTTTTGATAACATGATAATTTCTAGTTATTTGTAAGGAAAAATAAATGTTTAAAATTCCAAATATGCAGCAAATTGACCAAATGCAATATAAAAATGTATGGCAAGTACTTTGTTGTGTTTGAAGTTTCTAAAAGACGGCAAATACACCCCAAAATATAAGGGAAGAATGTAAGCAAAGCACTTTGCGGATCTTTTGTCTGGTGAATGTGGCCGAGCATGCTGCTTGTTACAAAATCCAAGCTCCGCATGTGCCAGCATGTGCTGTACGTAAAGTTTCAAGTTTTAAATGGGTCAAGTAAAGATGTCGAAGCACAGAAATACACAAGCGACATCGGTTCAATTCGGCATGCCATGAATAGCGTTTGTGGATTTCTCTTGTTGTATCGAGGGTCGAACTCTCAATAACTTTACAGCAAAACACTCCGCAAGCGACTTTGCGTTCCAGTATTTTCCAGACACAAGACCCTTTTTAGGCTCAACAGCTGGCTTCTGGAACTGAAAAAACTGGTTTTTGTCACTCAGGTCAATAGGCGTAAGTTATAATTCGATGGGTTCAACGAACAATAGGCTATCTTTTCGTTACCGTTTAGAATTAGGCTAACTTCATTTAGCTAACTTTTAAGGAGGAATAAATAACCCATTATTTCTCGAAATATTTCTTACGAATTGAAAACTTCAGTATTTTGTATTACAGTTTGTAATGTCATTTAGCCTAATTCCTAATGATAACGAAAAGACAGCCTATCCTTCGTAGAACCTCTCGAATTGGTTCAATGATTACCATATATAACCAGGAAACTACCTTGGACTTGAGTCCCAAACCTTTTCCATTAGCACTTCTACGAGCTCAAAAAATCTGCTTTAACCTTTTTTAATATCACGTCAACAATAGTAACATGTAGTTTCCAGAATAGTTCAGGGTAAAAAATTACGCCTAAATATCTAGCTGATGTGGAGAGTTCGAACTTTCAGCCATAGAATTTAGGGTTCTCAAAATCGTGCAGTTTCCTGCATCTCCATAAGGACGCAAGTTCAGTTTTTCCGGGTTAAAAGATAGGCCACGTTCGTTGCACTCATTCTTAACATTGTTAAATGCATTTTGCAGAGTTCGATTAAAGTTCCCTCATGTTTTCTTGATACCAGGAAAGGAATTTCATCGAAATACCCTTTTATATAAAAACTTGATTTATTTATTCTACGAATCAAATCATCGACAATGAGGACTCATAGGGTGAAAGATAAAACTTCTACTAGTGGGAAATTTATTTTTATCAGCGCTCTCACGTTGCAACCGTTGAGCGAATAATTGAACAATCCTGTCACATACCATAGAGTGATCTTATGCCATCGGGGTATACTCCATAGCTATACATGCCCTAAAAGTGTTACAGAAAAGTCTTATGAATAACATTCAAACCCTTCTGAATCTTATCTAAAAATATACTACCTTCCCCAGTGGTCTTATATGAGTCGAAACGTCGAAAGAGTCACTTAACTTTCGATTGTGCTATTATCCGTCTTGCCATCCTCCAGTCATCTCCACAGGCCCTATGATCTGTACCGTCAGAGGAGTTTGGTCTAGCAGTCCCCTCCACCGATGGATCTCCAGGTTTGGAATCAGGGAAGTGCACCTGCACGACCATTTTGAGAATTTCGATATCCGTTTCTGTCATTTCACCTGATGGTCAAATCAATGCTCTCAGTTTACATGCAGAGGTTTTCTTCGAGGCTTTCTAGAGTTTTGCTGTATCAGGTAGATTTCGAATTCCCTAGCAACGCCCCCTCCATGAGTTCCTTGTAGCGAACTGAGTTTCATTAGTACATCTTGCCATAATATACTTATAAAAATCTCAGCTCTGAAATTTTTTTATAATAATTGAAAAGGGAGATCTGCAAAAGGGAAAATATAAAATGACAAATAATTGGTATTTGTGGCAATAAGAAGACTTTTTTCGAAAAAATCATTTCCCAATATTCGTTATATCATATTCGTCATTAGCACATCAAAATACGTTCGTATAAGAGCTTTAAACAGAACACGAAAATTATTATTTATGAACATGATTATACAGATTGAAAATTAAAAAGAATGTTTTTTGCCGTATTTGGGAAAAATAATAATTTTGTTTATTTCCTTCCACTGATATTGTAATTTTGGACTAACAAGAAAATTTTAGAAAAAACTTTAAGCTGTTCAGTCAAAAATTCGGAAAATCTATTAAAGTAAATAATTGCCAATACTTAAATTGGATATTGTACAATTTTAAGAAATTAAAATCTAAGTTTGAAAACTTTCAAGAATTATTAGTGTCAAATTGCTTAATAATCAAATATCTATTGTTTTTTCAGGTTTAGCGCAGCCTAGGCAGAAAAGAAAATACGTTAAAAAAATAAACCTACACAAGGCCTCGAAACCGCCTCCTAAAGTTGGCCTCCGAGAACCTAAACCGGGCCCTAAAATTGACCTGAACCGAGAACAAAAAAAGTATAAACCTCAAGTCGCTAAACCTATCTATTCCACAAGTAAAAAACCTGTTCCTATACTTCCTAAACCTCCAGTACTACAGCGTCCTGTTCTTCCATATTTTAGTTCTTCATATACTGGTCCTCAAAATCCTGCTTTTCATTATCCTGGATACCAAAATCTTGATTTTCCTTATCGTGGTTCTCATTATCCTCTTCAGAACGGAGATCCTAATTTGCATACACATTCTGCAGGTGCTGTAAAACCTGTTCAAAAACCATCTGGTACTGTTAAATACGTTGCGAGTCCACATTATTTTACCGGTGAAGGTGGAGCTTCTGGATTTAATAACCCAGGCTAATAGTCGTCTCAGTGAAAACAATGTTAAAAACTTTAATTAAGCACTCACGGTCAGGAAAAAGAGACAATTATAGAAACAAAAATATTTTCGAGGAAAAAATACTTCAGAATCCCGTGATATTTGCAGGGTCAATGTTTTTGGGGTCGCTGAATCCAAATCTGAAGTTGGGTATTTAAAATTCAAAAGGCTGGACCTAATATGGCTAACGTGAAATAGTAAACATGTAAGGTTCTGGAATTCAAAATGACGGATTCAATATGACGAACATGAATGATTGAAAGTGCTCTGAGCTTGATAAAATTGATGATACTTAGGTTCTTGGGGTAGTGGATATCAAATCTGATGTTGGATTTAAAAAATTCAAAATAGTGGATTTAATATGGCGGTTATTGGATTTTTCAAACTGAAAATGGCGGATCCACAATGATGGACATGAATGATTAAAAATGTTCGAACGATGATCAGATTGGTAATACTACTAATATTTTTGGGGTCGCTGAATTTAAATTAGGTGTTGCATTTTTAAAATTCAAAATCGCGGTTCCAATATGACAGACCAAAATTATTGAAAATGTTTATTTCTTGATCGGATTGTTCATATTTACATTTTTTTAGGTTTTTAAAATGAAATTTGATGTATGACTTTCAACATTCAATATGACAGACATGAATTATTGAAAATCTTCGAACTTCGATCAAATTAACGACCCTTAGGTTATTGGGATCGCTGATTTTAAATCTAAACTGGTTTTCGAAATTCATGTTCAACTTAAATAAAAAGAAGAAGTTCATATTCGAATATTATAAAACAAGCTACAATAATATTTGATTTAACAAAATTTTGTATAGTGGCTGTTTTGTGTTGGATTGGATGGTTAGAAATAAAATTAATGTATCTACCTGAGTAAGTGTATTTTTTGTAACAGTCAGTAATGATAGTTCCTATTTCATCAGTGAATTTAAGTTTAGGATGATACGAATTAAACTCTGATAAATGTAAGATAAATCTCTAGAACTTGCATAACCAAGTCAGCTAAAGTAAGTAAAATTAGAGACCCCATTAGGGTCCCATGAATTTGTCTATAATAGGTATTATTAAATTGAAAAACTGTTTTAGTCATCAACAATTCTATTCCGTTCTCAAATTCACTCCAACGTAAGTCAGTTAAATTTTGTATGTTAATCCATCTAGCAAGAACACTGTTTTTAACCAAATCTAATGGAAGGTTGGTAAACAAAGATGATGCATCCAGTGAAACCATAATGTGATCACGGGAAACCGATATATTAGCAATTTTATTTTTACACCCCAAAGAATTTGTAACTTGATTTTTTGGAATTATTAAAACTTCTTTAGAAATGATATCAAAAATTTTTGCCATTTTGGAAGTTGGAGAGTTGATCAAAGAAACAACAGTTCGCAACGGATAATCCTGTTTATGGATTTTCGGTAAATCATATGTTCTAGGAATTTTAGTGTCATGAACCAAGATGTCCTTACGTTCTATCCTTTCTCCTAAATAACCCTTAGTACTCCACTTGTCTAATTTAATAAAAATGTCTCTTTTTAATTCAACTTCCATAGGCTGTGACATCATTAAGTAAACTATTAATTTTATTATTATAAGAATCCTTATTAAGAACAACCATGACGTTCTCTTTATCTGCATGAGTTATGAGTAGTTGTTTAATAGATTTAATAAAAGATTGGGTTTTTTAAAATTTTTTGTTCAAACATTCTATGTAAATGTAAAATCATTGTTTTATCTCTGTTACCTCACATCTCTCTCTATTTCCTCTTTCTTGATAATAACTACAAAAATGGAGCAGAACGTTTGTTCTGCCTCCATTTTTAAATTGAAACTTTCACTTCCAATTTGTTTGGTTACATTTTTTCATCATAAAAAATGAGGAATATTAATTTTTTACTCAACAACAATTTTTTTAATATTTTAAAGTCAATACAGGTAACGTTAATTCAATATAATATTTATATAACCTCATTTATCAATTATGTCATATTTTTAAGAATATAAAATAAATTAAAATCATCCAAACTTTTACTTTTTGTAATTTTTAACATTTTATTGATTTATTTAAATTTACAGTTTGTTTGATGTCGAGCAGTTGGAAATGGAGAGGAGGTGTGCTTTGTTTTATTTACTACAACTTATGAGCAAATTTACGAACTAACGTTTTCCTGATGAGGAGAGTTCGTTGGCTCTTGAAACGTCGAATGTGTTTTTTGCAATGAGGTTATTGTTTTCTGAAATATGTCACTTACCATCATTTATAATAAAAATCTCTACAATTTAGAATATTATATATATATATATAACTTTTTTAATAATAATTGAGATGATTTGCGCTTTCGCGTCACATTGTCAATGAGAATGTAACATGTAGTCAATATATACACAAACTAAATTCTATTATATTAAATATTATATTAACTTTGCATAATTATTTAAAAATTTATCAAATTAAATTCAATACCTTGGTTCGGGACTGCTTAATGAGATATTGCAAAATAAAGTACAAACTCTATCCATTAACATAATTTAATCATTTATTTTTTAGTTTGCATTAATCTTTATTCGCAGCTACCCTGAGGAATGTATTATTTTAAAAATCTACATACACACAGGCGTTTTCGCCCCAAAAAATTTTTATTTTAAATTCAAGACATTCAAGGAATTCACGAAATTGGCAGAATTCATGGAATTGATGGAATTCGCGAAATTTATGGAACTCAAGAAATTTCCGAAATTTATGGAATTCTATAAATTTACTGAAATCGCGGAATTCGTGGAGTTTGCGAAATTGACGAAATTCATCGTATATATGGAATTGACGGAATTCAAGAAATCCACGGAATTCATGGTATTTACGGGATTCATGAAATTGAAAGGATTCATGGAATTTATGAAATTGAAGAAATTCATGAAAATCGCGGAATTCATGGAATTTAGGGAATTTAAGGAATTAACGGCGTTTGCGAGATTCACTGGATTCGTAAAATTTAAGGAAGTCACGGAATATGAGTTCCTTGAATTACCTACTTCCGTGAATTCCATTAATTCCTTGAGTTCTTTGAGTTCTTTGGATCCCGTAAATTCAATGAATGGCGTCAGTTCCGTGCATTCAGTGAGTTCCTTGAATTCCGTGAATTCCACGAAGTATGTGAATTTCCTGAATTCTGTTATTTTATTGGCTTCTGTGAATTGGATGAATTATTTGAATTCTGCTAATTGCACGAATTCTGTAAATTTCTTCAATTTCGTGAATTCCATTAATTCTTTGCATCTCGAAAATAACTTGAATTCCATGCATTTAGTAAATTCCATAAATTCTGTGAATTCTGTAATTTCTATGAATTTCACGAATTTCACGAATTCCTTGAACTCCATGAATTTCTTGAATTCCATGAATACGCGCGTTATCTGCATGGTTATCTACAAAGAAATGGTTCGGACAAAGTTTGACCAGGACTAAGGGGGGAATTTGACTGTACAATCAATTTTGACCTAGAGATAAATTTTCAAGGTCGATTCGTGGTAAGACCCAGTTCCTTAATGAGAACCCCTATTTTTGAGTGCGGATTTGAAAATACCAGGAATTTTCACGTCAGAAATTACATGTGGAAAAATGGTTTTTGTGACCTTAGAAATGTAAAAAATTATGGTCAAATGTCTAAGAAACGACCAGATGCCTTTTTTCTGAATTGTCTTGGTTTTTCGGTGTAAATAAACGTTCAAGATGCTTAACAAAAGTCGATGAAATGTTAAGGTGTACATCACGTGGCCACCATGACCTTCAGATCAATTTTCAAGGTCACTTGGAGGTTGTAGATTTTTATCACAACACAATCATTTCGGATAAGATGTAAAGACTGTGACTATGTAGTTACAAAAATGAGAATCTTGACAATGTCACTTCTCTGTGACTAGTTACAAAAAAAAGGTACTTTGTCAAAACTATTTTTCCACCGGTCTCTTTTGACGTGAAATTTCCCGCTCTTTTCAATTTCTCAGTCAAAAATAGGGGTTCTCATTTAGTAAATGTAAAATTTATTTAACCTTGAAAATTGACCTTAAGGTCAAAATTGATGGTACAGTCAAATGTCTCCCTCGGTCCTGATCAACGTTTTTTCTAACCATTTCTTCGTAGATAAAGTATTTTTAAAGATATTTAGGATTATAGACTAAAATGGGTGACCGTGTACAATATATTAACAAAAGTTTTGGCTTTTTCAGAAAATTTCATTCTTTGCCTGGGACAAGTGTTCTGAGAAATCATTTACATTTTTGAAACATTTTTTTGCACCTTAACAGTTGTCGAGATATCCAGCCGCAAGGATGATACAGAAGTGTTACTGGCTACTGAACTTGTATGCTAAATTCCAATACACGTGAGGCACCATACCAATACCAGCATTTGGAAATTACAACATTATGGATTGTAGTGTTATCTCACGTGACGGAAATAAAATTCCAATACGTGTAGTGGAAGTTTCCAGGAAAAAATTTAACAGTATATCATCAATTTTATTAGGCTCCGAAAATTTTTAATAATTCATGTTCGCCACATTTGTCCGCAATTTAAATGTTAAAAACCCAACATCAGATTCGAATTATCGATACGAAAGTCTAAAATACAGTCAAGCACAATTATATCGGATGAAGTTAAATAATTTTCTTTCGAAATGACAGTGAAGTAGATAAAAACAAGGTTTTAATATAAAGGTAAAGAGAGGATAATGACAAGCGGATACGTACCATTTAAAGCTGGCAGCTCAAATACATTATTGTAAATATGATAAAGTGCGGACTTCATGTCATTTTCATGTCTTCAAATGCTTATCCGTCAATTTAGTTTTTATGTAAAGAAATTTACTGATGAAGTACTTGTTAAAAATAAAAATATTTCTTAAAGGTTGGTGAAGGTAGTGAAAAAGTGTGCGGTTAGCAAGGGAGTGGTGTAGTTTTGTGTTCACGAGTTTGGGCCTTCATGGTGGATAAAGGTGGTTCTCATAGTGCTGAGGGATGCTAGGGGAGAAAAAATGGAGTCTGGAGGGGCTGTGAGGGGTTGCAGTAGGTACTTTTTGAATAAATAGGTCACAGTTACCGACAGAAGAGTAGCAGGCGGTCAGAGAGAGAGAGAGAGAGAGAGAGAGAGAGAGAGTACTGGAAGTACTGGTAGTGAATTCGACGGAGAGGAAATTTCCAACAGGCCATGACGGCCAGCTGTGCGTGAGCCTACGTTGAGCGTAGCGTCAGGGAGAGCGTCTAGCATAAGTGAGAGAGAAGATCTCTTGAAAAGGAAAGGGTACAGCAAAGAGAATCTTGAGAAAAGCGGGCTGGAGATACCTTTTTAAATAAGGTTACGGACACGTAGGTCACCCGCCTCCCTAAAAATGGATGGGCAAACAGAGGATGGAAGAAGAAGAAAAAGAAGAAGATAAGGAATGAGGATGAGGAATGGAGAAGAAAAGATTGTAAATAGGAGATGAAGCAGAAGCCAGAGAATTGAAAATATTGTATATAGTAGATAAGCATTAAGTGTTAGTTGTGGAGGTAGAGGCTGGCAATACTGGGCAAAGCGAAAAAGTAGAGACAGGCATGCGAGGCGAGGCGAAGCGAGGAAGGCTAGGCGATAAAATCGAGCGGCTTAGAGATTAGGGGTAGATGAATGTTAATTTTCAGAGGTACTTGTAAGAAAATTATTTAGAAAATGAAAGTGTAAGCGGGAAAACTTTTTAAGGCCAGTAGGCTGAAAAATAAACCTTTATACATTAACGATAATAACGTTCATTCAATTCCGATTTACTTTTTCATTTGAATTTTATTTTTATTTTCAGTCCTGATTCTAATTTTTTTTTTAATTTTTCGGCAATCTGATTTAACCTCTGCAGGCATAATAAGTAATGAAAACAATTAATAAGCTCATTTTATGATTTTATAACGTAAAAGATATTCTCAAAACACATCCTGGAGTTTCGTGTCTTACTGATGTCTGTCATTTTCAACACTGATCGATTTCTTTATAATTCAAAAATTGTCCACATACTTACTTCATGCTGGGAGGAGGATCTACAGTTCAAGATGGGTTCTGAACCATTAAGAGCAACAGCTTTAAGTACTTATAAAACCTTTTTCTCTAGAGGTGCGGGCAAATTTGATTAACTTTAAATCTGAAATGTTTCTGAGCGTAGTTCATTGTTCTGATCAGAATAAATAGGTCAATCTTATAACGTTTAAATTTTGTTCCCAAGGTTTTTCCAAAGACATCTCAATTCTATAATTTCGAATATTTTTGGAAAATCGATATATCTATTGCAAATCGTATTTATATTCAATCGTATTAATAAATGGAATAAGTAATAATTAAAAATACAAAATAATTTTACCAGGAATTTTGGTTTTTGCGTACAAAACCAGAGATCGTTCGGCTCCTCAAAATTTGCTTCGTAGTTGTTTTTGGTAAAATTTCATTTATTTTTGGAATCGACCGGAAGCTTCTAATGTGTCCCCTAATGATTTACATTTTTCTTGTTTCGAACATCAAAAACAACAGCTTTAAGTACTTCGAGGACCTTTTTCTCTAAAGGTACCGGTCCCACGACTCTCCGGAAATAAACATTTCGATTGCTACGCTAGTGTCCACCGGCGGCATTGGCCGCCGAGGCCCTTCCAGGGAACGAGGCGGGAATCGAACCCGAAAGCCAACAGATTTAGGTCAAAAACCTACGATTTAGCTCCCGCG
Organism: Druon quercuslanigerum; assembly: GCA_010014905.2. Taxonomy (NCBI): domain Eukaryota; kingdom Metazoa; phylum Arthropoda; class Insecta; order Hymenoptera; family Cynipidae; genus Druon; species Druon quercuslanigerum. The sequence continues at coordinate 47,363 of JAAAKG020181086.1, forward strand.
CCTATCGTTCCACTTGTTTATAGTTTGAAATAATAAAAATTTGAATTTCTCTTTGAAATGAACTAACTTGAAAATTGTCAATTAAAGATCCTTCATTTTCTAGTGCTTGTAATTGTAACTGATATAGTTTTGAATACTTTTTTGGTTAGAATTTCAATTTGAAAGATTTAAAATTGAGTAATCTTCCATTTTAATGACGTGTGAATAGAAATTCTTAGATTTTTATGATTTGAAGATCAAAAGTAAATTTTTAAGTTTTAAATCCTCCAAATTGAAGAAATTTCAGATGCAAGTCATACAAATTACAGCTTTTCAAATGGATGTTACATCGAAGCTTGGAGTGAATAGAGGATGATTTGACATGGTTAGAAAGAAAGATGCAGTATAAGTTAAGGCAAATAGTAGAAGAGGAAAGAAAAGAGGGAAGAACGACATGGGTTAAGTATGGGAGAATACAGATAGACGGAGTATGGTGGGATTGGTACGAAGAAAGGGAAGAGATAGTAAAAAATGATTTGTCGCGAAACTAGGAGAGTAAGGAACGGGAGATATATAAATGAGAAAAAGTAAGAAGCAAAAAGAGACGAGAAACGATTGCAGGGAAGAATAGAGGGTATGTTATTGGAATATAGCAGGATTGGAGAGAAAGGACAAGGCGTTTCTGATAAATTTCAAACAGCGGGATGTAGTGATAATCTTGGAGACGTGGCTAGATGAAAAGGGACGGGAAAGATGAAGAGGATGGTTACCAAGGGGTTACAAATGGCAAGTTCAAAATGCAAAGAGGGAGAATACAAAGGGCAGATCAATGGGAGGAAGGGTGATGGGAGTAAGGAACGAATGTATAACAGGAAAATATAAAAAGCTGAGGAGAGAAAAAAAAGAGGAATTAATAGTAGAAGAGGTAAAGATGGGAAGAGAAAAAAGAGATTAGGCTTATAAAAGGTGGGGATTTCAATGCAAGAACAGGAGATAAAGGAGAAAGGGATTGGAGAGAAAAGAGGGGAAGAAAATCCAAATATAAGATACTGAATGGGAAGGGAAAGAAGTTGTAAAAGAGCTTAGACGAGTTGGGATGTTTTATCTTAAACGGAAATATGGAGGGAGATGAGGAAGGACAATGTGAACGCTCAGAAGGAGAAAGGAGATATTGAAGGATTATATTCATTCGGACCGTTTTCCTCTAATAGTGACATTAGAGGAAGAAAAAAGTAATAGGAACATGCATAAAAATAGAGTATAGGTTAAAAGTGCAGGAAAAATGGATTTGTCAAGGCTAGGTAAATAACAGTTTTAGAGAAATGGTCTGAAATATCAAAATGGGTAGGGAAATGTGGACAAGGAGATGGAAAAAATCATAGGAGAAATAAAAAGATGATTAGAGAGCACTGTTTAAAATGAAGTTAGTAAAAGGGACAATAGAATTGGATAGGATTTGGATTGCAAAGAGAAAAAAGACGTCTTAAAGAAATTAAGAAAATTGAAGAAAGCGAAAATTAATGGATAAGAATATAGGAGATAAAATAAGGAGTATAATGAGTTTCGTAATCAAAAGAAAGAGGACGAGAATAAAAGGTTTAAAGAATTGGCGAAGAAAGCTAGTACGAAAGAAGAGGTTTGCAAAATAGTAAGTACAGAAAGAAAAAGAAGAGAAGAAATCAACCGAGATATTGAAATGGTAGAATAGAAAATATATTTTTTCGACTTGCTAGGAGGAATAGAGAGAAAAGTTACGAAAGATTGAAAATATGATAGAGAAAGAGATGAGGAAGAGGACATAACAAGGAAAGAAATAGTAAAGGTGTTACGAATAATGAAAGATAGAAAGGCGCCTGGTATAGATGAGATTCCAAATGAAGTCTGGAAATATGAAGAGACCGAACTAAAGGAATGGACATGGATAATTTGTAATAGAGTATGGGGGGAGAGGGGTGGCCAGAATGATGAAAAGAAGAATACATATCAATAGTGAAGAAGAGCGAAAGAGCTAGAGATATAGAAGAAAAAAATAAAAATTTATAAAAAATAAATATAAAAATACAATAAATGATATAAGATAATAAAAAAATAGGGAATACCAAAGTATTTAAAAAGGATGCAGAGAGGGAAGATGGACCAGAATAGCAAGATTGGGATTAAGAAACGAGATATGGTAGGGGTTGTATTAGGAAAAGGAAGAGAAGGGAAAAGGCAGAATATGCATAGGAGGGATGGGAAGGATGTAGAAGAGAAATGGAAGATAAAAGAAGGTAGCAAGATAATGTGGTAAAGATTCTACGAGAGGATGGATTATGGGAAGAGTGGATGAAGGATTTAAAGGCTTAGATTGCAAGCGTAAAGATTGTAGGTAATGGTTATGGGATAGCATAGGTAGACTAAGATGCGGTTGCGTTCTCACTCTCACACTCTCTCTTTCTCTCTCTTGCTAGCCCTCTCGTTCTAAATTGCACTATTGAAAGACATATAAATAAGGATCTAGATACAATATTTTATGCAAACAGTGGTAATTAAGTGTAAATAATAAGGATAAGATTTAATAAAAATGTGTAGCGGGAAAGATTATAAGGAATGGAAGTCATGTAAACCCATAGGAGACACTTTATGAGTAAAGAACAATTTGAAAAATTTCGAATGTAGATCATAAAAAGTGACAGAATGTTTCATTGTGAAACTTAAAATTTGCAGAATTTTTAAATTGTGCATTAAAAAAGTTTTATATCCTTAATTATAAAGATATTAAGATCTTCAGGTTCAAATATTTTATAAAAAAAACTTTCAAATTTGTATAATTTTGTATGATTGTATAATTTTTAATTGTACATTGAAGATTTTTGAATTTTGAAGAATTTCATTTTAAAATTCTATAGTGTTGAATATTTAAAATTCAAGACTATTCAATATTGAATGTTTATATCAGAAAATGATGCATTTTTGAACAATTTTTTTGAAATAAATTACTTTTGTAACTTTAAAATTGAATTGTACTCAATTATATGAATTGACAATAGAAAATTTTTCAAATTTTAAATCTGATAAGTTGAAGTCTCTAATGTAAATTATACAAATGACATAGTATTAAAATATTTATGGACTGCCTAAACTACCCTGAAGTTATAAAAAATCTTTAAAAATTGACCTATTGAGAGTAACCATCATGTAAAAAAGACTCCCAGTAGAACCTCGGTAAATCACACTAATGATCACGTCTCACGACTGTGAGGTGAGTTGTCACAGGGCACGATGAAATCATAATAACAGGCCGGTGAAACCCTTGTGTGTCTTGAGGCCACAAGGCGATCCAAGGATGATAGATTTCTGCATCCATCTGGCAAGTGGCTTGGCAGATTTTTGGCATGGTTGGCACCTCCGAGAGCACAGATCACAAGGACAATTATTTTAATCAAATTTTTTGGATACAGTCGTTGCAGTTCCATTTGGTTTCTTGATACGTCTCTTCCTTATCCCTCTCCTTAGAAAAGATGTTGCAGTTGGCTGGAGCCGAGAATTCGATCACGAATATAGTTGGCTTCTTGAAGTCTTGGAGACACACACAGTTGGAAGTACACCATCTGAGCACCTGCAAAGTTGAGTGGATACCATCCGCGCATACTTAACTTTCATCTTGAACACTTGGAAGTGTGCAATATGTGCACTGCACGTCTGAGAGTATACCATGTGTGCAGGTCTTAATTTCATCATGCATATTTTTAAATTTCATATTTTTATGCTAATTTTTTCATAAAACTATTTTTGTTCATTACCCTATATAATTGACTCCCAAAGTAATAATATCACGAAAATAACAATTATTGGTTCTATACAATTGTTCCATATCTTCCTAAATTGTAGGAAATTGTTCAAACTCCCGTAAAAATTTCGTTTCAAGTCCTTTAAAATGATTAAAATTCCTGTGAAATGTCTCGATATTTTTTAAATCCCTCGAAAATGCCTTGTAATCTTTTAAAAAAACCTGAATTCTTTCAAGTCCTCTGAAACCCCTTTAATTGATTAAATGCTGTTGAAGACCCCATGATATCGTTTTAAATTTTGCAAATTTATTTTTTAATTTAGAATCTTTGGAAATGCCTTGAAATGTTTAGAAACCTCTTTAAATCTTGGAGATCCTACAAAATAGATCAATTCCTGGACATAAATTCTTTGAAATCCATTTAAATATTTGAAGCTCTATGGAATACTTTAGAATGCTGAGAAATTCATTAATGAACCTTATTGGAAGCCTTCAAAACCCTTTAAAATGATTTAAAACTTTGGAAATCTTATAAACTCTCTTGAAATTTCTTAAAACTCCTTTGAAGCATTTCTAATTCCCATTAAGACATTCTGAAATTTTTTAAAGCTTGGAAATCACTTAATATTATAGCTGGGCACAGAATACGTCAACTACATTGCTAAAGTACGTGTATTTCAGCACAATGTATTTGAGATACATCACAGGCAAAAAAATTAGCTGATGTAGTTCAAATACAGTCGCAAAATACATATGAGTATTTTGAAATATGAACGATTTACGAAACAAGTGTATCAAGGTGAAATAAATGGCAGCGTGCCCAGAGGTAGACCGCGGAAAGAATGGTTACAAAATACATTTGCGTATTTTGGAATATTATTTGAAATAAAATTGAGAAACTACAGAAACCGGATGTGCGAATAGATTTCCAAACTAAGATAACAGAAAGCATAGTTAAGGAAGCTTGGGAAGCGCTTATACGGAATAAAGATATAGAAGGCGCATGGAC
>JAAAKG020181087.1:0-25953 GCA_010014905.2 Druon quercuslanigerum
TTTTCAAAGATTTTAATTGAATTCAAAGAATTCTACAGATTCAAGGGAATTCAAAAAGTTTTCAAAGATTTTAATTGAATTCAAAGATATGAATATATTGAATTCATATATATATATATATATATCATATAGGAAACGATATAGGAACCTGCATAAGGCCCTTGTCACTTTTCCTTGAAAGAGTCATGCGTCAGAACCTACACAGGAATCCTCATAGGATCATGTACAGGTGCTTTTAAAGAAAATTTTCAAATTAAAAAAAAAGAAATCACTTTTTGACCAAGTAGTTGAATTTTTAACCAAAGAAGATTTGAATTTTTAAGAAAAAACAGTTGAATTTATTAAAAAAATGTTAATTTTCGCGGAACTTTGACTAGAACAGTTAGCGCTACCTAGCGGCTGGTGAACTCCCCTGTTCATGATGCCGACAATACCGACATAAGATATGGCGCCAAATTTAATACTGAATAGAATGAACCAATAAATAAGGTCATAAGTAAACTATAACCATTAATGCATTAAAATTTATCTATAAATAACTGATATATTACCTGAATTACTATAAAAGAACCCGTTTTTCACAAAAAACCAATTTTGCAATAAACATAACCTAGCATTCAGAACTAACCACCAGAGGCACTACCTGCTTGACGTATTTTAGGATATCGTCGATAGCGTACCTGCGAGTTGCAAATGGTGGACGGGCTGTCATCGTCGTGTCGTTAACATCAGGTAAGGGACATTTCCTAATTTTCCCGGCTTTTTCACTCCCAGTAAAAGTTAAATTGTAAAAACGAAGTTTCAAGAAAATCAGTTTTATTTTCCCGCATTTTCCAATAATTCCAGTCTTGTTTGATTGTTTTTTAAGTTACGTAAAATTATTGCACAAGGTAAGTAATAAATATAGCAACATTGCCGAATAATCTGAACTTTCCGGTAGATTTCCCACCTTTTCAAAGTCTAACAATTCCGAAATTAACATCAAATGATCTTTTATGATTATAACCTCATTCCTCCGTTGCTTCATCCCTTAAGATTTTCCCGGTTTTTTCTGCATTTTTCCGGTGAGAAAAATAACCTTATTTTCGGGGTGTCGTATATGCATCTATATATAAAGGAGGGATTGTGTAATCCGCCGGAAAGATATTTTTGATATATTTTCGGGAGTGCTCGAATTTTCCGTTGTAAACACGTGGATATAGAATAATGCATCACAGATCGGAAAATGAGGATGACGTATGTTACGTTTTGATGTCGGATGTCACATGTCTCTTAAATCATCTTCTTATTAGTCGTTTAGGACGTATTATTACATTTTAATTCCGTCTCAGTTTTTAATTACTTTAACATTCTTATAAGAATAAATATTTTCTCACTTATAGCTCTCAGGTTTCTAAAGCCTTGGTATATTATTAGGAAAACGATCTCGCCCTTGCACTTCCTGCATTTGTAGCCCAAGGTTCGTGACCTTATTCTCAAAATTTTACTACCTACAATATTATCGTCGTTTTTGAACAATCATTTTGTTAATGCAAATTTTTCTTATTTTTTGTAGAAAAATCTATATATTGCAGTGTCACCTATCACAGTATGTAAACAATTATTTTTAGTTGTTCACTTTCCAGTTGTTTTTTCTATTTTTTAAACATTAAATTAAAAAAAAAATAATTATTTTGAAAGTTAATTTTAAAATTTTAATTTTATGTATCTTAATTTTGAAATGTTAATTTACAAAATAAAAATTTGGTATATGTAGCTTTAGAATCGACATTATTTTATATTGAACAATTTTTGGATCAGCTTTCAAGATGAAAAATGTATTCAATGTTGTGTTTAACGTTACTTAATATTACATACAATTGTAATTTTTTAATTTCAATTTAATTTGTTTAATTTATATTTAATTTATATTTCTGTAATTTTTGAAGTTTTTTGAGTTTGAAATATTTAATTTAAAACTTTTAAAAATGAAAATCAGTTTTCACTGCCTGATTCTAAAATTGGTCACTTTTAACGCTGATGAGTTACAATTGTGTAATTTTGCAAGTATAATTTTGAATAAATGGATCAGTTGAAAAATTTTGATTAGAAGTATAAGTTTTAAATGAAAACCTTCGAAATTAAATGACTTCTTATTGTTTATAAATTATACCATTTAAAAAGCAATGATTCATAATTAGAGTTAAATTTAAATATTTCTAATTGAAGAAGTTCTAATTTAATATTCGTAAAAGTGAGTCGTGTAAGATTGAGCGATACATATTTATCTCCAAATGAAATAATATATATATATATAGTATAAAGGTTTTACGTAACATAACTCAGATTTCTTGAAAAAAAATTATGTATGTCGTCACCATTCTTTATTTTTTTAAATGTAAGTAATTTTCGCGTTTTACACTGAAAATGGGTATTTTTAATCACAAATTATTAAATTTCAATGAAACAAAATTTTTAAACAAATTACGTTTTTTCGGTGTTTTATCGTTGTTTTATATTTTAAATAACACCAATAAATTGATATTTTGAATAAGAAGTCATTATAATTTGAACAAGATTTAGATTTTTTAGAGAATTTTGGTATATGTTATTTTTTTGGCGGAAATTGATATTTTTAATTAAAAATTGATTGTAAAGAAGATTAAGAAGTTGAAACAGTTTTAACTTGTGTTAGCGTTTTACCCACACACCAATTATTAAAAGCAAGTATGATTACAGTTTGAAAAAGATTTGCAATTTTTCAACAATTTTCGGTTGCATGAACTTTTTTCACAGGAAATTTGCTTTTTCAAAAACAAAAATACTTAGACTTTGAACTTTCATAATTTTTCACAATCGTTTAATCAAAAAATATAAATTTAGAAATCTACGAATCTAGAGAAAAATGCGTTGGAATTTTCAATAAATTGTCTTTGAATATTTTCAGAAAAAACCGCCGCGTTTTGTTTACTTTTTGAGTTTTTTTTTTTTTGTAAATTCTCTAAAGAAATTTTGAGAGAGGGCGAGAAATTATATCGGAATCAAAAAGAAAACGACAAATATCTATATTTTATTTTTAAAAATTCACGCTTCTAATAAAACTTAGATTATTATTTTGACAATCTGCGTTTAACATTTTTTTAATTAAAATACTCATAAATTTATCAATAAATTTCGGCACATTGATAAGATATGTGTCGTCTTAATGCCGTTAGAAAACAATATATGTATTTGAGTAGGAAATGATTCTGTCACTTGAGCATGAACTGCCTGCGTGATTTGAAAGTAATTAGGTCAACAGAATCAATTTATAACTTGGGAAAATCCCACAAACATGATTCACTGTAGTCAGAAAAATTCGATATAATCCATGATAAATTCGCATAAATATGTTTTTAAAACGATTTGCTGAAATAAGGTGGTTTCCATACTTTTTTAAAATTAAATTCCCTGATACTGTGTAATATGATCCTGTTAATGGTAATGTTCCGTGCGACAAGAAAACGACTTTGTGCCAAACCTCGATTACGCCACTGGATTCCATGGAATTTTTAAGCGATTTCATTGGATTTCAACGGATTGTAAAGATTAAAATATTTCAAGGGGTATCAAAAGCAATTTCATAAGATTGAAGAAAATTTTATGAGATCTTAAAGGTTTAAAGGGTTTTTAATTTTTTAAATTCTAGGACTACATTTTTGTGATAGTTCATAAAATAGTTCTGAAAAAATTAAGAACTGTACATCTGAAATTAGTTTTATCTGGTTAAAAACCTAACATAAGAAGGTAAACATTAAAAAATTGGTAAAAAATTAAACATTAAAAATTGGTTCCTGATTGAGCATTTAAAAAAAATTGTATCGTATAGTATCAAATGACAATCAAAGTGATTGGACAGATTTTATTATTAAAAAATTAGATTTCGCTACAAAAACAACATTCACTATCACTTTCACCGGTCTATATTGAAGAATTTGAAACATAAAATTGAACCTTCAAAGTTGAATCAATCTAAAAACGTTTAAAATTATGATTTCTAACTGGATGTTTTAAAGATAATGAATCTATGAAACTAACTCGTTAAAAATTAATAATTTTCAAATTTGTATAATTTCATTAGAAATTAAATTTTATAATTTCTGATTGAAAGCATTTAAAATTGAAATTTTTTATGTTGAATTTAGGAATCTCGCAATTAAATGATTTCACATTAAAATGTCGAAAATAGAACAATTTCAAAACTTAAGAATTAAATATTTTCAAATTAGAATTTTGAAAAATAAATAGTTTAAAATTCAAAGGGATCAAAATTGTATTATTAAAAAATAAAAGCATTCAAAATTAAATAATTTAAAATTCAAAAATTTAATTTAAATAAATACAAATTCGAAGCGCTCAAAATTCACAATTTGAAATTGAAAACTAAATTGAACGTTTCAAAGTTCAAAATAGAACAATTTTCAATTATAAACATTATAAATTATAAAAAAGTTTTACTCCGGTCTGCTGAAACTGAAACGAATCCTAACTTCATTTAAAACTGAGAAAAATGCAGTCGCGAAAAATTGAAGTCATGAAACTTTTTGTTTTATTGAAACCCTTACTAATATTAATTATTTTAAGTAAATGTAATTCCTTTAGAAATTACAAATTAGGAATAAATAATTATATTTTTCAATGTTGAACAATTTCAATTTTAATCGCAAAATTTAAACTTTGGAATGGGAAAAATTGAAAACGTTTAGTATGAAAATTTAGAACTCTAAAAATGTTAGCATTCAAAAATAAATAAATTGGTAGATCAAAAAAAAATTTTTTTCTAAAGCTGAGTCTGAAATGTTGAATTTTTTAACCTCTCTCAAATAAAAAAAAAGAAATATTCAATGTCTGGTTGTAAAATCTTCTCATTTTTCATTTTTTTGTTAATTTGTTCTGGAGGCATTTACTTCAAAATTGTTAAACTACAACTTCTTTACACTGAAAATTGTGTAACAATTAGATATTTTAATTTGGTAATCTAAGATTTCGAAGAATAAAAAAAAACAGAGAATGTTGTACCTTTAAAATTGAATCCAAACAGTTTTGAATATTTAAACCTAAAACTGTTAAATTAACAACTAAAAATCAATGCTTTTGTTAAAATTTGAAACCACAACATTGTGGAATTTGAAATTAAAATCCTCCAAAAATTAAGAAGAAAAATACTCCTGCTTCGAGGGCAGATTCTCATCGCGCGCAGCTCTCTTCGCTCGCAAGTTTGAGCCATCAATAACAGTAATTTGGTGATAGTGAATTCTCTTTTTTTAAAGCTCCTTCGGCTTTAACGAACGCATTCTCATTACGTATCTTGTGCTTCGCAATCGAATTTTTCCCTCAAATTTTATATCATTTCCATAAATGTCCAGAATTTTAGATTTCTTCTTCATCTGCAGTTTAAAATTGATATTTTATTATATTTACCGTACCTACTGTATTTATTTTTGTTTTTAAATTCCTGTCTTCTTTGAATTCATGACCTACGTTTTTACGACCATGGTTAATAAAAATGGAGCTCTTGACCTAGTTCTTGAAGAAATACTTGAATATCAAATTTTTACATATCTAATGATAACTGTTTCTTGGAAAAATCAGGATGAAAATGATTCATTAAGCTAAGATTTTGAAATGTTTTGATTAGTACTTATCGCTATTCAATTAGTTCTGATAAGAGCTGCAAGAATAATGTTTAAAATACGAAGATTTTACTATCTGGAATTATTTTTTAGATGCTGCTCTCTTTAACGACTTTTTTATTTTTATTACTTCTTTATTCTGCAATTAGTGAATGAAACAAATATCAAAGAGTTATTTGCATTTATTCACATTTTATCATGGAAGGCTTTAAGATAATTGCTTTCTAAATTGCTTTCCAAATTCAGGTAGCATCTAAACATTGAGTCACCTATTTGTCTAAAAAATATTCACATTTTCTCATTGACGTCAAAAAAAATTGTTTGCAAACGACAGCTATATAGAAATGAACTGTAAAAATGATAGAATGTACGAAAGCAGGTACTTATTGGCTATCGCAACGACAAGGCGATATAAAGTGTATTTGTTTCTCGTTTGCGAAAGATACTCTTTCAAGGAGGAATTCGCTGGATTTTATAGACAGCTGTTCGAATTATCTTATCTCATGATGCAACAATGAGAAGGCAATTAACCAATGTGCATTAGAAGTTTTCATAATCGCATTTAAACCAGTAACAACTTACTATTACAACTTTTCGGATTGTAGTTATACTTATCAAGGCGGGATTAGATAATAGATATATTTCGTTTATGCTTAACTCATATGACACTGACTTTGTAAAAGTGAAAGCAAGCACTCAAAGTAAACATTATTCACTCTAACTTGATTAGCTACCCAGTATGAATCACTTTGATTGATGATAATAAGAGTAAGGATATTTTTTTTTTGCATTTGTGGAGGATTCAGTAATGTTATGTAATTTCACTTAAATGTTCGATGAAATGATCGTGATTTTTTTCTCATAAATGATAAGCCAGGATGACGGCATTTTTTCAAATTATTCATATATTCAGGTTGGACGCTGGACCGGGAATTTTAGGAGACTGGGGAAAATCGGGAAATGACAGTGAATTTATTTTTAGACCAGGAATTTGACCAATTTTTAGAAAAAATTTGGGTCTAACTGCGATTTCCACCGTTTCATAAATAATTAGTTAAATTATTCTATTTTTCAATCATTTCAGTTTAGAATGCGTATTTCGAAAATCTTCCACTTTAAAAATGTTTTATTTTAGATTGTACTTTTTAAGCGTACATTTTAATTTAAAGTATTTTAAAATTCAATTTTATAGAAATAAACAATTAAAAATTAGAAGCTTTTGAAATGGAAGATTCTGAATAAAAACATTTTTAGTTGATCAACTGTGAATATAAATTAATAATGATTTTTAAAATTAAACTGTACACACCGACAAAATCCGGCTATTCGTAACAAAATTTCAGTGTAATTGGCTTAAGGCCTAATTTAAACAAAATATAGATTTTGACAGGTTTCCAACAAAAAATTTAGAAGCTTTTTAAGAATTTTGAAATACTTCAGAACAATAAAAATCATTTCCTAGAAAAATTGAAAATTATTTTTTATTTTGAAAAGTTAATTTTAAGTAAATATTCAAAAAGATTTAGTAAGTTATCAAAAATGAATGTTGAAGATTTTGCGGAAATTTGTTTAATTTGCCAGAATTAATGAAAAATGTAGAAAAAATTCGAATAATTTTAAAGGATGTTCAGAAGTTCTGAAAAAAAGTACAAAAGTAATTTTAAATTTAAAACATATAAAGCAACGTGTAGGTAATTTAAGATTTTGAAATAAAATTTTGAACCATTTTAAGGATTTTTACACTATTTAAAATAAAAATAATTTAAATTTTAATTTAAGAACTGTTCAGTTTATAAAAAAATGTAATCGTTCAATTTTTAATTTTGTAAGCTTAAAATTGTTTAAAATGATATAATTTTGAAAAAGTTTACACATTGATTGATTCTTCAATTTAGAACATTGCAAATAATAACGTGGATTTATATTTTTGGAATTGAATCTGAATCTTTGAACTAAAATTTAGAGTTAAATTTTTTTTATTTCACAGTTTAACAAGCTTCCATTTTATACGTGTAAATTATTGAAAATTTGAATACAAAATTATCGAATTAAAAAACTTTTGAAATTCAATTTTAAAAGTTTAAGATTCAAGAGTTCTATATATGGTTTGTTTATTCTCAACTCAGTTTTTATTACTTTTAAAGGAAAATTTTCTAGCTTTAGAGTTCGATTTTTAAAATTTTATTGACCTTGAAAAACGTTTTCGAACCTTGAAATAACCGGGAATTTTTCATTAAAACGGCCACCCTAATATTGCAAGAATAGTGTAAATTTCAATGTATTTTTTCAAATTTAAGTAAAATCTAATACAATAAACATTTTAAAAAGTTGATACATAAAATTTAGAAAACTTCGAAGACGTTTCATTTTTAGGAAAATAAAAATTAAGTCAATCAAATGTTTCTTTCAGGACACTGCAATTTTTCTTTCCTCAAAATAATGTTGATAAGTTGGTATGATTTTTTAGATATTTAGTATTTAAATGATCTAAAGGATATTAAAAAATCTTGATTATATTAGATTTTATTTAAATTTTAGGAAAACATGAAAGTTTTCACTACTTTGAAATATCTTCGTTTGAAAAAATTGATAAAATAACTGCATGCTGATTCATTATATAAAAAATTCTGGTGGCTGACGACTTATATATAAGAAAAAATATTGATTCTGATATGATTGACATTAAAAGAAAGCAGTTGTGAAATCATTAAATTTGTTATGGTTGAAATTGATTAATTTGTTCTTGAATTTCAAAATTTAAAAAGACTACCCTGTGGGTCAAAATATTATAGCGTCTTTCTAAAGTTAATTTTTTTGTAAACAATTACAAAAAAGTAGAATAAAGATTGTTTTGCAAGTTTAAGTTAGTCAAAACATGCAAAAAACATTTTTTTGATTTAATTAATTGCAAATGTTCAAAAAAGGCAGTTTTGGATTCCAAAGTTGCTTAAGATCTTAATTTTTATTTATATGAAAAAAATGTTTTTCATATTGTATTTTTTAATACATTATTGATATTCCTTGTGACGAAAAATTGATTTCTTCACTTCTTCTTAAAAATTATGAACTTTAGAAACTACAATATCAAGAAAAAAGTATTTACTTTTTTGCAGCTGATATTTTCCATTTTACCTTTCTTTATCCTAGGTAAATTGTTATTATAGACTATATTTTACTTTTTTGTGAAAACAAAACATATTTAATTTTTATCTTAAATAGTTCCTAATTTATAAAACTGGATGAATTCAAATAGAAAGTGCCTCGGGTTGTATAATTTTTAATGCACCAAAAACTCTCTGGATTAAATTTTACATTGTTTAAAATTGTACAATCTCAAAATTAAAGCACTGTATAAATTATTTAATTTCAATTGTTTCATCTTGTCAATTTTCAAATTTAAAATCCTATTAGTGAAAAATTTTAAACGCTCCGTTTTCAATCTATGGATTTTTAATTGCCATAAATCTATAATTATTAATTTTTGAATTAAATTCTGGTTTAAAATTGTTTAATTTGTATAATTTTTTAAGAAATCGAAATAAAAAAAAGTTCAATACCGCTACAATTCAATAGCTATAAAAAGTAAATTCAACTTTTGTTTTAGTTTGCAAATTGAATTTTTTATCACTGTCAAAATTTGAGAAAATGTGCTTCTCAAGAGAAACAAGCTTCCTCGCTACATTTGATCGGAGCTTAATAACATTCTCCAGTAAAACTGTTCAGGCCTCATCTCAGTCCTTATTTATCTTTACAGAACTTCTCGTTTTTTTTTAAATTGAAAATTCAATTTTTAAAGCTGTTTTTTGTTGCCTAAAAGTGAGAAATAGTTAATTGTGAACATTCTTTTTTCAATTCTAATTTATCAGTTTTCAAAATGTGTGTTTGAAAAAGTACCGGAAAAAACCTGGAATTTTGGTCAGAGTCTTGATAGGTATATTGAGCATTTGCTTTATTTTGGTTCTAGGTCAAAATGTATAAGGCTAGGACAGTATTCAACGCCCTGACTCCAATGGCCCCACGAGTTTGTGGGGCTGAAAGGTTTGCATCATGGCTGGTGCGCAGCCATTCTTTGGCCAGGACGAGTCAGGTAATTATCCCTGAATCAGGACGGCGATATAGCAGCCGGGTTGCCACTGAACCCTTCCTGAACGGAAGCTCCAGTTCCTACGTGGAAGAAATGTACAACGCCTGGCTCCAAGATCCTAGCAGCGTTCACGTGGTTAGTTTTTAAAGAACGTTTACGTCCAGTCTGTTTTTTTCTGCTTTCAAGAACTTTTCCCCTTTTTCTCAGGTCTCGCAGACCGCCGTCCTTATATCAGATATTGTACCCTGTATTTAATTAAGGTCCCTAAAGTATCCTATTTTCAAGATTTGGTCCCTTTGTATACCCTATTTGAGTCAGGCATTTTGAAAAAAAGCAAAAATCAGAGTATTTCTGTAAGAAGTAACTGTAAAAACTAATAAGGGCTGCCTTTATTTACTTTTATTTATTTATTTAATTTATACTATTTATTTCAGGTCTATACCTATCTTTGAACTTTCTTGAATTTTTTAGAAATATTTTGGGGTATTCATAAAGATTCTGAGAAATTTTTAATATAGTTCAATAATTTGAAGGAATTTTTCAGATTTAAGGGTATTTTTAAAACTTCTGAAGTATTTTCAGGAGCTTTTAACTTGAAATATTTGAGGGATTTTAAAAATTAGTTTCATTAATTTGAAGCGATTTTAAAGCTTTTGAAATATTTTACGATAAAGAATTTTCTAGAGTTTCTAAAGATATGGAACGATTTTACAAGACTTATGAGTTTTAAAAATGTTTAAAAAGATTTTGCGTTATTTTATAAGATTTCTGAGCAGTTCAATGATTTTAAAAATCTCAATGTACATTTACTTACATTTTTCATGATTTCAGAAAATATCATATAGTTTCATGGGATTTTACAATATTTTAGTGGATTTTAAATAATTTATGTATGGGAAGTGAGCTGTTCTATATGGGATTTGGAAATTCTTATTTTCTTATTAATTTAACGTGAGTTTTTTGGAATTCTCTTGAATTTTTTTCATTCACTTGATTTTCTCTAAATTTACTCTGTTATACTTAATTCAATGGATTTTTTTCAATTTTTAAAAGTTTTAATTTAATTGATTAATATAACAAATTTCTTTCAATTCCTTGGAATTTTCAAGAGCTTTAAAAAAATGTAATGGAGTTTAAAGTATTTTGAATAATTCAGGTTATTTTAAAAGATTACAAACAAATTTTTGATTGATTTCAGTAATATAATGTGGATTAAAAGGATTTGAAATACTTGAGGATATTGTCAACGATTATTAAGCATTTCCAAAGGATATAACAAGTTTCAAGCGTTTGAGGACTGTAATATTTTAGGCTATTTTAAAAGCTTCCAAGAAATTTTCAAGACATTTGAAGAATTTCAAGGGATTTCCCAGGGTTTCAATTATTTTAAGGGATTTTAATATTTGAATGGGTTTCAAAGAATTTTTCACAAGGCTTTCTCAGATTTGAAGAGATTTTCAAATATTTTTTGCAATTTATTTGGAATTCGCCCTGAATTCTTATTAATTTATGTTAAATCCTTTTAAATTCTTTTGATTTCTTCTCAATTCACGCAATTATACCCAATAAAAATAATTTGTCAATACTTTTGAATTATTTTTAATTCACTTTATTGCTTTTAAAATTCAGCTTGTTTTTTTTATGAATTTCATCTAATTCTTCTCATTTCTTATAAATTTCTCTATATCTACTCAATATTTATTGTAATCAATCAAATTCTTTTCGATTCATAAAATTGTTCGAATTCAATTGAATTCTTTTGCATTTAACTTTAATTGTTTTATAGTTATTAGTCACTTCTTGCGTTAGAAATTAGTAGGGTTTCAAAAATTTAAAGAGAAGATTTGGAATTCTCTTGATTCTGTGATTTTTTTTGAATTTGTAAAAATCTTTATTTAATTGATCCCGATGTCTATTTACCTCAACCGGAAATCTCAGGCATTTCGTGAAATTCGTTGAATTCACTAGAATGTGTCTAAGCCTATTTTATAGTTTTTTGTTAAATAAACTTAAATTATTTATAAATTTCATCTAGTTCTTCTCTTTTCATCTTAAATTCCTTCAAATTCATTCCAGTTTTACGGACATCAAGGGATTTTTTAAATATTTTTTAACATTTTTTCCAATTTGTTTGAATTCTTCTGAATGTAACTTGATTTTTTTTAAATTTTCTCGATTTTTCCTGAATTTTTTATCCTTTGATCGCGGAAAAAGTACTCTATGAGCGTGATAAAAATTACCCTTTGGTCCCTATATTTTATCCGATAGGGACTCTGTGGCCTTTTTTCTCGCTACAAATTAATTTTCTAAACGGAAAATGTAACTTCCATTTTTTTTCTAAAGCTCATCTTTTTAACTAACTATTTGAAAAATTAACCACTTGGTAGAAAATTATTATTTAAAAAAATTCTTAGTGGATGAAAAATTCAACTGTTTTGTGGAAAATTCATGCATTTTGTTAAAAATTAATCTTTTTGAGTAAAAAATTAGTCCTATTTTTTGAAAAAGAATCATTTTAGTTAAGAATATAACTTTTTTTTTTAATTGATGTTTTTAAATTGAAAATTATTTTTTTAAACTGCAAATGTAACTATTCCATACTTGTTTGAGAACTCATCTTTTTTGCTAAAAATTAAGTGTTTTGGTAAAAAATTCAATTATGCGGTAAAAAAAAAATAGAATAATGCGAAAAATATCGGCTTTGTAGAAAATTATATGTATATTTGTTTAATTCATAATGTTGAAAGTAGAATATTGATCTTATTTATTGAAAAATCATCGATTTCTAGTTAAAAATTAATTTTGTACAAAAAAAATTTAACTATTCCGATTTTGGATGAAAACACATCTTTTTTAGCTGAAAATTCTACTTTTTTGGCAAAAAATTAAACTGTCCAGGTAAAAATTAAACTAATTATGAAAAAAATCAACCGCTTGAAAGAAAAATAATTTTTTTTGTTTAAAATTCATAATGTTGGATGGAAAATTAAACTCTTTTGTGAAAAATTCATGTATTTGGATAAAAAATGGTAATTTTGGCTGATGAAATCACTACTTTGTTAAAAATGCGTATAACTATTCTATTTTTGGTTGAAAACATATATTTTTCAGTTGAAAATTCAATTATTTGTTTGAAAATTCATCTCTCTTGATCAAAAATCACATTCTTGGTAAAAATTCATCTTCGTAGGTTTTAAATTTAACTTTCAGTCATCTTTTTTGGTCTTAAATTTAACTGTTTTGTTTTAAAAATACGTTTTAATCTTGTTTTAAAATTCATCTTTCTTTCCTTTTGATTTAAAATTTAAATCTTGTTTCGTTGAAATATGAAATAATAAATCTTTCATGGAGATTTCATCCTTTTCGTTTGAGAATTGAACTATCTTAAGAAATGTTAATAACTTAATGCTAAATAATCTGCGCTACAAATCTTGTTGGGGCTTTTAACTGGGATGTAAAAGGAAACTCTACATCTTTTTAAAAACCTTCTTTTCAACCTTTTTCTACCTTTTTCAACCTTTTTAAACCTTTTTATACCTTTTTAAACCTTTTAAAACTTGGTATCACATGGAGTAATTCTTTTTTTTAATGCGTTTGATTTGAAATTCTTTAATTTGGTAAAAAAGTTAGTTTTAACATAAAAAGCTTAATTTAGTCAGAACTTAATATTTGTGTTCATTTCTTGTTTGTAGTCATGGGATAGTTTCTTCCGCAACAGCACAGCTGGGGCTGCTCCAGGACATGCGTATCAAGCTCCACCATCTCTAGCTCCAAGTTACAATCAAGTTCCACTCGGATCTTTAATGCCCTACAGTAGTGGATCGCAAATCGGCCAAGTGCCCGTCAATGAAAAAATCATTGATGATCACCTGGCCGTGCAAGCCATCATTCGATCCTACCAGGTAATCTAAAAATATTCATAAAAATAACTTAATTCAATATTCTTAATTTAGCATTATTATATAATCGAAACCAATTTTTAATCCCAGAATTACTCTAAGCAGAATAATAATCATTTTTGCGATTATGTAGTCCATTGTCGGTTTTATATTAAAATAAAAACTGAATAATTGCTTTCAAAAGTACCAATTCTATAATTGAAAACTAAAAAAAACAGTTGGCTCTTATAAGGTATAATAATATACAGTGGTTTGTACAATTTTCAAAATTAATATTCCAGAATGAGGTCTATGAATAATTGGGAAATTCTACTTTTCCTAAGAAATACTTTTTTTAATTATGCAAAATTATAATTAGCAAGAATGAAAACTATGAGAAATTATAATTTGTTCAAATAAAAATGATGATAAATGGCAATTCCGATACATAAAAACTGGGGAAAATTGTAATTCCTATAAATAAAAATTAGAGCTATTGCTAATTCGGAAAAAAAATGATATTAAACTACAATTTGAAAAAGTATAAATTCGGAAAGATAAAACTTAAGATAAATTGTTATTCTTATAAATGAATTTCGATAGAATTGACATTAGGAAAATTTGGATATTAAGAATATTCATGCACCTCTTCGAGAATTAGTATTGATCTACGTGAAAGAAATTCTGGCCAAGCCTGAAGTATTCCGCAGATTATAAAATAATATATGAAAATTGGGCAATAAAAACTATAAATCTAGAATGTCGAGTAATCGCATGTCACATGATCTATGCTAATTCATATTAATTCTAAATCTGCAACCTCAATTTTGAAGCCAGACCAAGCGTCGATTAGCAATTTAGATGGATTCAAATACCCTAATTGAAAATAACTGTACATTTACGCGTTTTTCTTTAAAATTTGTTTCTTATAAGATACTCAAGAATGCTATAAGGTGGATTCCTATTTTTTAAAACTACTATTCAATATCTTCTTAATCTTAAATATTTAAAAAAATCGTTTGTAAATGTGCAAAATGGGCGTTCCCTCTAGGCAGATGGTTTTACGAATTCACCTCAGCACCTCCCAGATGCTATTCAGTTTTTTTTTTACTTAGTTGTACATTTTAAGTTACTTTTAGATTTTCCAAACTTTCCTCGCCATTTCCTGTGAATTGAGGTCTCAGATTAAGATTGGGATTTCAAAAAAGATACGTTTATTTGGGCCTATTGAACTCATAAATTTCATCACATTAGCATGTGTTCTATGATGTATTAGAAATTTATTATATGTAAATATGCCTTTAGTTCCGGATTTAATTTGTCTTGCATGGAGTAAAACTCGATCGTCAGGAAATATTCAGAATATCGATGGATGTTTTGCAGGTTTAATTATGGGTTCAAAATACATTTGTATTTGTTAAGTTTATAATGCCAATCTAGAGATTTAAGAGGTTTTCTATTGAGTCTGGAAAACCTGGAGAAGGTATCGAATTTTTTAACAAGCCCTTCTAATATTCCACATTGAAAATTTGTAAATTGAGCAATTTCAAGCAAGAAAAAAAGTGTCAAATTTCGAATTTAAAATGTTCATCGAATAATTAGAAATTAATTCATTGAGAATTAAGAAATTATCAACTCGAACATTCATAATTGTATGTTTTAAAATCAAAATTGTACAATTGTACAAAAAAATGGTAAAAAATGAATAGCTCTTACAATTAAACCATTTTTGTTTCTGTAATGCCGCCAAGGTACTAAAGATTTCATTTCAAATTGTGAGTTGAATAGTTTTCAGTTTTAAAAGCTTTTCAAAGTTTCAAGCAATGTAAGATTTAATAGTTGAGCTATTAAAAATGTTAAGCTTTCAACATTAAATAATTTGAAAATTATTAGAACAATTAAAAATAGAACGAGTTTTAGAAATTGGCCCATTTTTAATTGAAAGGTTTAAGGTAAATAAAATTTTTAATAATAACTGAATAATTTGAGTGTTTTAACATTTCAATAATTAGGTGTTCGGTCATATTTTTACAATTTTTTTAATTAAACACTTCAAAGTTTAAAAGGATCAAAATTGATTAATGATATCCTGAAAAGATAAAAAAATTGAACAACAATGATATAATTTTAAAAAGAAACTGAAGAATTGAAAACATTTGCAATTACACACTTGAGTAAAAATGGTTAAGACTTGAATATTTTCACACTGAAAGTGCTGTCAGTGAATCCATTTTTAATGGAGTTGTTGCATGAATTTTAGGTAATATATTTTTTAAATACGGCATAAAATTGGAAGAATTCAAGTGCATTAAAAAAATGTCGGATACTTCATTTCCGAGAGAAAAGAAAAATTTTAAGGAAAAAGTATCGAAATTCCTATTCAAAAATTCTGTGCGCTTGAAACGTCACATCCTGCAATCTGCTTAAACAATCACTGCAGCTGCTTCATTTACTAATGAAGTATCTAGTATGTCTACTTTCCTTCCGAAATGACGTTCATTTTTTTAGTGTTTCTTTAATTTAACTGTGAAAAAATTTGAAAATATGCAACAACCTCATTCAAAGCTAAAATCTATTTTAAAATCTATTCCAAATGGAAGAATTTTTAATTGGAGAACTATACCCAAAATTTGGAAAGAATTCAGGCAAAAAATTTGATTTCTGCAAGTAATAAAACTCGAAATTAGACAAGGAAACAGAAACCCGAAATTTTGTTAATTCCCCAGTAATTTACAGGGAACTATAACTGGCAAATCTAATTACTTTTTTAATATTTGTTATGTATTAGACTAGGGTTTAAAAATACTCGAAAAATGAATTTATCTTGTTTGAAATTGATGAAATTTTCGAATTTAAAGAGAATTTAGAATTGGACATCTTTTGTATGCCAAAAAAGAATTACAATTAGAATTGTTTGAAACGTTCAAGCTAAAAATTTTAAATCTCATCCTTAAAGCAGAATGAAATTTTCTTCTTCAACTAAAATTCTCGAAGTTTTAAAAATTGACCACGAAAAAACTGGAAATTCCAATTCTCTAGCATTTTTTTATCATTTATTTATTTCTATCTTCCTTTTCAATAAAATGATCTTAGCACCTTATTAAAAAATTGGAATTCCGATTGAATCATCGCTGCATCAACTATTTTAAGGCTTTAAGCATGACTATGAATCTATATTTCATTATACCTTCTATTATCAAATTCTATCATTAACTTAATATCAAAACTTTATATACATAACATCATAATTCTTATTATAATAATAATTATTATCCTAATTATCTCCAAGACATTTTTAACTTAAACTTATTGTGATCTTGCAAAAGAAAAGGCGTTATTAATTGAGGCAAATGTCTCGTGTATTTATAAATCGAATCATTATTAAATTAGACTAGAGAAGTTATTGGACTAGAAAGAATATTTATTTATTTTGTGGATCCTGTGGGAATTGTTCATTGGCATTTAGGCTCGAGGCCACTTAGTCTCCGATCTGGATCCGCTGGGTATCATGCAATCTGAATCGATACACAAACATTATGCGGCTCGCAGGGGTTCTCCGGAACAAGTTGCTCGACAATATATGCTTGGTAAGGCTTTGATCGTGATCGTTTCCTTTCAAAATAACCCCCTTCCTCACTACTAAAGAGGTAAAAGTCTCAAATCTCTCTCAATCAATTGGTTCAAGACCAGAAAATAACTTTGACCTATTCTGAATTCTCTTCCTCATCCCTATTTTCATTATCCATTCATAAACCAGGTTGATAAGTCCATTCTTCCAAAACTCGATTACGAGCAATAACTCTTACGTTATCATGCAATTTTCAATCTTCATCAAGTCACCGAGGCTCAAATGACGCAAAAAATTTGAATTTCATACCGGTAAAGTCCGGACTCTTTATCGAGAAATGTTTTAAGCTCGTGCAATTCGAACATTTTTAATAACGCTTCTAACCGTAGATGTAGAAAAAAACATCATTTGAGGCTCGTTAATAAAAAATCACAGATCACTGATACTGAAAATGTAAACAAGGAGAATTATAAAGGTTGCTCTAGATTTTTAATTTTTTCTCGAGCGCATGGTATTATCTTTTCATAGCAATCTTGCAATTTTTTTGTATGAGGCGCATGGTTTTTTCTTCAGTTTAGCTTGCATGTTTATGTTTTCTTTTTTTTTTTTTTTGTTTTTTGTTTCACCTCTCATATAATGCATGCATTCAGTGCTAATTTTAATCTTTCCCTGTTTTTCCTTTCTGTTCACATTACAATTTAACTCGGGAGGTGTTAGGTGGCGAAACTGAAGTCTGCTATTTCTTTGAATTTACTAGAACACGCCGAAGAAAATAATTAATTTTCTTCTACAAGTTCCGAGCAGTTTCTAGTAATTTAAAAGAACCTTACAATGTATCCTAACTTGTCATTTTATGCATATATTAATAAAATTGTAAAAAGACGGAATTCTTTGGTATTCTCACCTGCAGCTGTTATCTTATCAGAATTTAATATCTAATTTAGAAAAAAAACGTGTTGTGTTAAAAATGCATTTTTCTGAGGTAAGTGAGAATGTCAAGGTCAAGATGTACATTGAAGTTGAATTATAGAGCTGTTCAGATACGTTTTAATCAATATAATTACATATAACTTATTTCGAATAAAATGTACAATTCCAAGTGTAAGATTTTGATCGGTTGGTATGAATGTGGCATTAAATTGACAGATTCGTGGCCACCATATCGCTAAATTGGACCCGCTTGGCATCAACAGTGCTGATCTTGATGACAGGCATCCCCAAGAGTTGCTCTATAATTATTACTCATTCGGTAAGCCTACAAGATTGCGATTTCGTCTAATTGAAGGATGTGATGCAGTTTTTATAGAGTAAGATTTGAAAGTAATACATGAAGCCGATCAATCTTTTAATACTTTTATTAATAATATTTTTAATATCAATACCCTAATTTTCATTGTTGTATTAACATTTGAATATCATTATTTGAAAATTTCAAATTTCAGGAATGCAGTAAAAATTTGAAAACCTTCAATATAACCACTGACTGTTTGGATGTACGATTATTAAAATTAAAAAAAAAAGTATTCTATCATTATGCAGGGTGGTCGTTGTGTAGGAAATTGTTATAATTCCACCATCTAACGAGGGATTGAGGACTCTTTTGAGTGTCAACGATCTTAAAAGAATTAAAAGATTTTCAAGATTTCAAAAGATTGAACAAGATTTTGGAAAGATTATCAAATTTTTAATAAGTTCAATTAAAAATTGTTAATGAATTATCCATACTTGAATACTGTTAAATGGAAAAGCTTAAAAATTAAAATAATTCCATGGAAGTGAAACCTTATTAGTTAAACAAAAATTGCATATTGCAAATTATTGTAGCTTTATAAATTACACGATTTAAAATAATTTCAAATTCAAATATTCATAATTAGAAATTGCGACACTTAAACATTTAAAATTGATCAATATCTACTAGAAGATAAAAAAAAATGAAGACAAATCGGAAGAAATGATAATTGAATAATTTTTGCTTTATTTAATTGGTTACAATTTCAGAATGCTGAATTATCAAAACTGTACAATTACAATTGTAATGGCTGAGTTTTTAAATTGTAAGGTACAATTTGACAATTATTAACTTCAAAAGATTTTAAGAAAAACTTAAATCACCATTTAGAGTTTCAATTTAAAAATATTGTAATTGGACAGTTCTAATTGAAGAAAAGTCCAGTTTCAAATGAAGTTTTGGTTCCGAGGATGGCTGTGTGCATATTATGGACAGGGTCGAATGCCTACCTTCAAACTTGACTGTCGAAAAACCCACTTAACTCGGGAGGTGGTTTTATGCAGGTTTCCTCTCCCCTGACAAAGTGTCCAAACAAATTCGAGTACTTCTATTCAATTTAGACAATGATTCCCAGCGAAGTTG
Organism: Druon quercuslanigerum; assembly: GCA_010014905.2. Classification (NCBI taxonomy): domain Eukaryota; kingdom Metazoa; phylum Arthropoda; class Insecta; order Hymenoptera; family Cynipidae; genus Druon; species Druon quercuslanigerum. The sequence goes on from JAAAKG020181087.1 coordinate 19,556, forward strand.
AGTTTTTTGGCGGTATATTTCCTTATTCTAAAAGACTAACTACAATTAAAATCGAAAATTTTAGAATTTTGGAAACTTGAACTTGGAAATCTAGCAGTTTTATTTATTTATGAAATTATCTGAATTCCGAAGAGTTTCACTTTCAGTTTGCAGTTTTTTTCGAATAATTTAAATAGAAAATTTATCTGCTTCCAAAAGGTTCGGTGTTTAATTTTAGTGACCATGAAAATGTTTGGCAAGTCGTAAAATTACCTGTATTGTCATCCTGCATTTTAGGGGCCACCCTGAAATAAACCTTTTGGGCAAGTTTTAAAATGCTCTGAAACAAAAAATTTAATTAAAAATTAAAATTAAATCTAGCTTGATCGGCTTCTGAAAAATCTTCTCGCATAATAAATATGAATTTGACACTTACAGTATTACTTTTTTCTGTATTTAAGTTTAGTTTTTACTGGTGTTTATTTTCTTTTATTTGTATTTAACACTTTCTTATAATTTTTTGTTAGATCGTTAGACAGCACCTTTAGTTGCAAATTACACATTAAAAACAGCAAAAACACACTTTTTTAGTTTTAATTTCTTTTCTGCTACTGGAAATTGCAAAAACTTTTGGAAATCCTGAATTTAGAAGGATTTTTTTCTTCATTATTTTAAAATGAAAAATGAGGATTATGTGTTTTTAAATAAATATATTAATAAAAATTTTTGAAACGACAGAGTTCGGCAATATTGAAGAAATGAAAAGAATAGTTTTGAGTCGAAGCATTAATGTCCACAGGAAAGATTCCTCGAACCACTTACGCTCAAGATCTACGAAATAGGGTAGCAGCTCTTATGAAAAGTATGTAAAAATCAAATCAAAATCTAAATTGGGCGATGATTCTTGTTGCAAGTATATTTGGGTATTGGTTCGTTTTTTTCAGGATAAACTAAATCCGATTGCGTAGACTGGTGAAAATATTATTGGTGATTGTGGCCTTACAAATAGGCAAGCGTAATTTTCTCTATTGAAGTACTTTCATCTCCGCCCTGTTCTTGTAGAAAATATTTCAAAGATGTTTGTGTTGCTTTAAAAACAATTTATTTTAACTAATCTTTTCACTAACCAGTCAATCTTATTATATATTTTTGACGTTCTTTCGTTTTTCTGAATGTTTTAACATAACCTTTTTTCTCTCTCGGTCTCACTGGTCTTAAATCGTAGACAAAACTGCGAAACTGTGTGCTTTTAAAAGTGCAATCAAAATATTCAAATGCCTACAGACATTTACAAAATGTTGAAAAGCGTAATATCTGTTGCTTTTTCACGAAAAAAATTGCATGCTTGTGCGGTGCTAACATTTGTCGGGTCGAAGATTGTACAAAATTAAAAATCATAGACTGTCCATTTTCGATCTTACAAAAAATTTCCCATTGTTAAATTATTGATTGAAAACAGTTTGTGAAAATTCGCGTTTCAAACATTTTCAGTATCAGTTTTGCAGTAGCAATACAAGAAATATCTCTGTGTCAAAATGGTATACTTTCTTTTGCTTTTGTGTGTTTCTGAGAATTTTTCTGTAAAGAGATAAAAAAAAAGATTGTAATGTCTTTAATTCCGTGAATTGAACAGAGGAGTCGGACATGGATCGAGTTTTCAAATTACCGTCCACCACCTTTATCGGTGGAAAAGATAAATCACTCCCCCTGCGTGAAATCTTGAAAAGATTGGAGTCAACTTATTGCGGACATATTGGCGTGGAATTTATGTTTATCAATTCCCTTGAGCAGTGCAATTGGATTCGACAAAAGATGGAAACTCCGGGTATTACGGAAGTTACTAACGATGAGAAACGTCTCATTTTGGCGAGATTGACTCGAGCCACTGGGTGGGTTGGAAATTTATTTAAGAAAATTTGATTTATTTTAAAACACTCGTCAAGCTCACTGTTTGCTCTTCAGGTTCGAAGCCTTTTTAGCCAAGAAATGGACTTCAGAAAAGAGATTTGGACTCGAAGGTTGTGAAATTCTGATCCCAGCGATGAAACAAGTCATTGACAAATCTACAGAACTTGGAGTAGAATCCATAGTGATGGGAATGCCACACAGAGGTCGTCTCAATGTTCTAGCAAATGTCTGCAGAAAACCACTCAGCCAGATATTCACGCAGTTTGCTGCACTTGAAGCAGCCGATGATGTGCGTATATACATAAATAAATTTAAATACATTATTCAAGCAACAACCTAGGTATACGAATTTCGTGTAATATGTTGATAGATTGTTATTTTACTGGCTGTGAATACCTTTGAGTTATTTTGAGTATTTGCGATGATCAAAAAAATATAAAAGATGAACAAAATATTTTTCAACAGATCATACATAATTTTCTTCATACATATTCATTACATATAAACTGTAGATATATTTTTCAAGTCATTTTTTCCCTTGGCAGGGTATTTACTGTACGTGGAAAACCTGCAATTGTTAGGAAATGTTTATATAACTGGAAAAACCTGGAAATGTCAGGGAATTTTTTTTAAAGTCGGGGGGATTTTTCGAGAGCGTATTTAATTTTTTGTTTAATTGCAATTTAAAAATAAATTACAATGATTCTTTATTTTTAAAAGTTGCTTTATATCACTGCATTTAACTATTTTGTTGAAATTTAATTTTTTGGTTTGAAATTAAGTTTTTTAACTGAAAATTTAACTATTCTACTTTTATCTACAAATGTATTGTCTTTATGTTTTCTCGTTTGACTGGAAAATCTTTCATAATTGAAAATTCAACTGTTTTTAATTAAAAATTAAATTTTTTTGGCTGAAAGATCAACTACTACATTTTTTGTTCAGAACTCAACTTTTTTGGAATACAAATTTAATTACTTCGTTGAACGTTAATCTTTTTTGTTAAAATTTAATTTTTTCGACTGAAGGTTCATAGTTTTTTTTTTGAAAATTCATCACTTTGGTTGAAAAATGAATTACTTCGTTGATAATCTGTTATTTCTTTGGCTGAATATTAATTTTTTCTTTGATAACTTAACTATTCCAATTGAAATTTTTATTATTTCGTTGCAAATTGTTATTCGTTTTTTTGTTGAAAACTAATTTTTTTAACTGAAAATGTAATTTTTTTAGTTGAATATTCAACCTATAATTTTTTTAATTCATCTTTTTGATTGAAAATTATTTTTCTCGAATAAAAATTTATTTATTCAATTTTGGTTGAAGAGTTATTTTTTTTATTTAGGAATTCGTCTTGTTTAGTAAAAATGAATTTTTTTGGTTTAAAGTCAAATTATGTCAGTTGAAAAGTCATTTTAGTCAAAAATGGATCACTTCGGTTGAAAACAATATTTTTGTCGGTGGTAAATTAATTTTTAGCTGAATATTTAACTACTTCATTTTTGGTTTAAAACTGATTTTTACTTTAAAATTCCACTATATGTTTAACAATTGGTCTGTTTTAGTTAAAAATTCAACTATATTGTTAACAATTTATATTTCTTAGTTCAAAATTCATGTATGTTTTTGAAGAATAGAATTCTTTTGTAGAAAATTAAGCTTTTTGTTTGAAAATTCATTTTTTAGGTTTAAAAATTTAAAAGGTAAACTTTTTTGTTGAAAGTTTATCTTTGCGTTTCAAAAGTAATCTACTTCAGTTCAAGAATTTCCATATAAGTTGAAAATTCATCACTTTGGTTTACATTTTTGTGTGGAAAATTCCTTTTTTAAACTGAATATTTAACTATTCCATTTTCTGTTGAGAGTTAATATTTTTACTTCTAAATTCAACTATGTATTTTTTATTGTATTTTTTTGTAGAAAATTAATGTAGAAAGTGTTGTGTTAAAAATTCATTTTTTTTCATTACTCTGATTGAATTTTTTTTTGTAGAAAATTATTGTTTTTAAACTAGAGGTTTAATTATTCCATTTTTGGTTGAAAACTGTTTTTTTTTTCAGTTCAAGCTTTAACTGTGTGGTGGAACATTTCTCTTTTGTAGTTGAAAATTCTACTTTTTGGTTGAAAGTGAAAATCTTTTGTTAAAAATGCATCTTTTCCAGTTGAAGATTCATAGTTTTAGTTGAAAATTCAACACTTTTTTAGTTAAAATCTCAACTAAATTCTTGAATTTTTTTAAAAATTCATTTGTCTTTTTTAAAACCCGTCTTTTTTACTAAACAATTAATCTTCTTGAATTAAAATTCAACTATTTGGTTAAAAATGCATCTATTAAATTTGTCAGATCTTTCTGAATTAAACATGTTAATTGAATCCCTAGAAACTGAGGCAAAAAACATTATTTATAAAAACCTGGAAATGTCAGGGAATTTTTTTCTAAGCTTTGAGTATACACACCCTGACTGGGAAAAGTTGCACGTATAATCCTTATTTCAGGGTTCAGGAGACGTGAAATATCATCTTGGAACTTACATCGAACGTCTCAATAGAGTAACAAACAAGAATATTCGCCTCGCAGTTGTGGCGAATCCTTCTCACCTCGAAGCCGTTGATCCCATCGTCCAGGGAAAAACAAGAGCTGAACAGTTCTACCGAGGAGATGGAGAAGGCAAAAAGGTAATCTCAAATAAACCTGTTGAAAAAGTAAAACAGTTTTTAAAACCGAAATAAATACTGATGGCTGGGTTGACTTTTTCAGGTCATGTCTATTCTTTTGCACGGTGACGCAGCTTTCTGTGGACAGGGAATCGTCTTCGAGACAATGCACTTGTCCGATTTACCTGATTACACAACCCACGGAACAATTCACATCGTCGCGAATAATCAGATCGGCTTCACGACCGATCCGAGGCATTCGCGCTCGTCTCCTTACTGCACAGACGTTGCAAGAGTTGTGAACGCTCCAATCTTCCATGTCAACTCTGACGATCCGGAGGCGGTGATGCACGTTTGCAAAATGGCAGCCGAATGGAGAGCGACTTTCCACAAAGACGTCGTAATTGACATTGTGTCTTACAGAAGAAACGGACATAATGAGGCCGATGAACCAATGTTTACCCAGCCACTTATGTACCGAAAAATTAAAAACACTCCGAGAGTTCTCGATAAATATTCTAGTAAGTTGGTCCAGGAAGGAGTGGTCACTGAAGACGAAGTCAAGGTTCGAAATTGTTCTAAAATTCCCGGAATAAAATTTTCCAAACTGGTATATTTATGCTGATACATTGTTCGTAGGATGTCAAAGACAAATATGAAAAGATCTGCGAAGAAGCCTATGGAAACGCGAAGCAAGAGACCCACATCAAATACAAGGACTGGCTCGATTCACCCTGGTCTGGTTTCTTTGAGGGAAAAGACCCGCTGAAAGTTTCTCCAACTGGAGTGAAAGAAGACACTCTGGTTCACATTGGAAAGAAATTCTCCTCGCCTCCACCAAACGCGGCAGAGTTTGTCGTCCACAAAGGTATCGAGCGTATCTTGAAGGCCCGAATGGAAATGGTTGAGTCTAGACAAATTGATTGGGCGTTGGGAGAAGCCATGGCGTTTGGCTCGCTTCTCAAGGAAGGAATCCACGTGAGATTGTCGGGACAGGATGTCGAACGAGGTACCTTCTCGCACAGGCATCACGTTTTGCATCATCAAACCGTCGATAAGGCGACATACAGACAACTCTGCTATCTTTATCCTGATCAGGCGCCATACACTGTGTGCAATAGTTCTCTCTCTGAATATGGAGTCCTCGGTAAGTTTATTTCAGTTTAAAGTCAAAAGTATTAGCTTAGGTGATTGCGATCCCTGAGTCAGTATCATTGGCAATTTTTTTTATTACTTTTAAGGAGAGTAGTGAAACCGGGTAAGTAAGAAACCTGTGTTAGAGGATCCATTATTAGGAACTTTGACCGGGAGCTTCTTAGCAGGAGACACCTCTCAATTGGGTTACTGATGCAGGCCTCAGAGGTCGGTTCTTATATCAGCTATTTTAGCCTAAATTTAGTTAAGGTCCCTAAAGTATTCTATTTTTAGGATTTTATTCCTATTGGTACCCTATTTGACTTAGGTATTTTGAAAAAAGCAAAATTCAGAAAATTTCCGTAGAAGTAACTGTAAAATTAGTCATTTTTCATTCAATAAATTAAATTGTGGGTTAATCACTATTCATTTCAGTTCTATACATATTTTTGAACTCTCTTGAATTATTAAAAATATTTCAGGGTATTTATAAAGATTTCGAGAAATTTTTAATAAATACTCTGAAATATCTTTGAGCGCGTAAAAAGTACCCTTTGATCGTGACAAAAAGTACTCTGTGGTCCCTATATTTTATCCAATAGGGACTGTGAGGCCTGCTTATGACAAATTCAGAGCAGATAGATCAGATTATTACACCATTAAGCCGTTTCCCTTTCGGGGTAGGCGTGACTCACTCGGTAGGGAGGGGAGTAGTGTGAGGA
>JAAAKG020181098.1:13340-25951 GCA_010014905.2 Druon quercuslanigerum
GAATTTTCAACAAGATAGTGGAATTTTAACCTACAAAAGATACATTTTCTACTTAGTATAAAATATTAAATTTGCAGCTTAAAAAGTTAATTTAATTTTTAATCAAATAGTTAAGTTTTCAACCCCAAAAAGATACATTTCTTCACCATAAATTCAATAATAAAGTTTTCAGTTAAAGGCATTTTTTGCCACCAAAGAAATTAATCTATATAAACAACAAAAAAGAATTCTTACTTATAAGTGTAATATAGATGCTATTTCAACAAAAAAATATTCTAATTTTCAAAGAAATAAAGTTTTAGTTAAAATTTAAATCTTTAACGAAAAAAAATATATAAACCAAAAAAAAAAATTTCAACAAATTACCTCAATTTTCAAATAAAAAGGATTAATTTTCAGTCAATAAAACCATAGAAGAAACATATTTCCAAAAAAATTGTTAAATTTTGAACCAAATAATTAAAATAAGGCGAATTTTCAACAAGATAGTGGAATTTTAACCTACAAAAGATACATTTTCTACTTAGTATAAAATATTAAATTTGCAGTTTAAAAAGTTAATTTAATTTTTAATCAAATAGTTAAGTTTTCAACCCCAAAAAGATACATTTCTTCACCATAAATGCAATAATAAAGTTTTCAGTTAAAGGCATTTTTTCCAACCAAAGAAATTAATCTATAAACAACAAAAATGAATTCTTACTTATAAGTGTAATAGATGTTATTTCAACCAAAAAATATTCTAATTCTCTACAAAATAATTGACCTTTCAACATGAAAAAATGAATTTTTAACGAAAAAGTTCATTTCGAACAAAATTCTTGAACTTTAAAGATCAATTTTTAAGCAAAAATGGAATTTTAGGATAAAAAAAATTAAACTTCAATCAAAGAAATAAATTTTTAATTAAAACTATGAATCTTGAACCAAAAAAAATATCAACCAAAGAGATAAATGTTCTATTCACAAAGACAAATTTTCAACCAAATAGTTGAATTTTGAACCAAATAATTAAAATAACTTAAATATGATGAATCTTAAAACAAAATAAAATTAATCTTCGGCCAAAAAGATGAATATTAAAAAAAAACCTTTTCAGTGAAAAAAACTAATTTTCAAACAAAGAAAAGAATTCTCATTTAAAAAATACATTTTTAACTAGTAAGACAACTTCTAAAAAAACGCGAATTTTCAACAGGATAGTGGAATTTTTATATAAAAAAGATAAATTTTCTACTTAAAATAAAATATTTAAATTTGCAGTTTAAAAAATTAATTTTCAATAAAGTGGATAAATTTTTTATCAAATAGTTAAGTTTTCAACCCAAAAAGACACATTTTTCACCAATAATAATAATAATAATAATAATAATAATAATAAAATTTTCAATTAAAGGCATTTTTTGCCACAAAAAAAATCTATAAACAACAAAAAAGAATTCTTACTTATAAGTGTAATAGATGCTATTTCAACAAAAAAATATTCTTATTTTCAAAGAAATAAAATTTTAGTTAAAATGACAAATCTTTAACCAAAAAAATATATCAACCAAAGAGATAAATGTTCTATCCACAAAGACAAATTTTCAACAAATTACCTGAATTTTCAAATAAAAAGGATTAATTTTCAGCAAAAAAACCAAAGAAGAAACATATTTTCAACAAAATAGTTGAATTATGAACCAAATAATTAAAATAACTTAAATGATGAATTTTAAAAGAAAACAAAATTAATCTTTGGTCAAAAAGATGAATATTTGAAAAAAGAATATATTTTCAGTGAAAAAAACTAATTTTCAACCAAAGAAAAGAATTCTCATTCAAATTGTTTAAATTTTTAACTAATAAGATAACTTCTTTAAAAAACACGGATTTTCAACAAGATAATGGAATTTTTACCTATAAAGATACAATTTCTACTTAAAATAAAATAATTAAATGTCCAGTTTACAAAATTAATTTTCAACAAAATGGATGAATTTTTTATCAAATAGTTAAGTTTTCAACCCACAAAGATACATTTTTCACCATAAATGGAATAATAAAAATTTTCAATTAAAGCCCTTTTTTGCAACTAAATAAATTAATCTATAAAAAATGAATTCTTACTTATAAGTGTAATAGATGTTATTTCAACAAAAAAATATTCTAATTTTTCACAAAACACTTGGCCTTTCAACAGGAAAAAATGAATTTTTAAGGAAAAAGTTAACTTTGAACAAAATTGTTGAATTTAAAGATTAATTTTTAAGCAAACATCGAAGTTTAGGATAAAAAAATTAATTTTCACTTAAAGAAATAAAGTTTTAGTTAAAATGATGAATCTTTAACCAAAACAAAATTTATCTTCTGCCAAAAAGATGAACATTTAAAAAAAAACATTTTTAGTGAAAAATACAACTAATTTTCAACCAAAGAAGAGAATTTTCATTTAAAAAATACATTTATAACTAATAAGATAACTTCTTCAAAAACGCAAATTTTCAACAAGATAGTGGAATTTTGACCTGAAAAAGATACATTTTCTACTTAAAATAGAATAGTTAAATTTTCAGTTTTAAAAATTAATTTTCAACAAAAAAAATGTCTTTTAAACAAAATAGTTAAATTTACAACTAAACAGATGCATTTTCAACCAAAAAGATTAAATTTCAACTAAAAAAGATAAATTTTCAACAAAAAATGGCATAATTAAAATTTCAGTTAAAGAAATTAATTAACAAAATCCATGAACTTTCAAACAAATAAAATGGATTTTAAACAAAATAGCTTATTTTAAAACCAAACAGATGAATTTTCAAGCAGAAATATTAAATTTTAACTAAAAAAGATAAATTTTCAACAAAAAATGGCATAATTAAAATTCCAGTTAAAGAAATTAATTTTCAACAAAAAAAAATGTCTTTTAAACAAAATAGTTAAATTTACAACTAAACAGATGCATTTTCAACCAAAAAGATTAAATTTCAACTAAAAAAGATAAATTTTCAACAAAAAATGGCATAATTAAAATTTCAGTTAAAGAAATTAATTAACAAAATCCATGAACTTTCAAACAAATAAAATGGATTTTAAACAAAATAACTTATTTTAAAACCAAACAGATGAATTTTCATCCAGAAATATTAATTTTCAACTAAAAAAGATTTCAACAAAAAATGAAATAATTAAATTTCCCCAGTTAAAGTTAATTTTTATAAAAATCCATGAATTTTCAAACAAATAAAATGGATTTTAAACAAGAAAGTTTATTTTGAAAACAAAAAGATGGAAAGATAAATTTTCAACAAAAAATGGAATAATTAAAATTCCAGTTAAAGAGATTAATTTTTAACAAAATCCATGAATTTTCAAACAAATAAAATGGATTTTAAACAAAAAAGTTAATTTTAAAACCAAACAGATGAAATTTGAACCAAAAAGATTAAATTTCAACTAAAAAAGATAGATTTTAATCAAAAAATAGAATAATGAAATTTCTAGCTAGGTAGGTGAAATATAAAATTCAAAGCTAAAATTTCTTCATTCAGTAAGTGCCATCTAATTGATTCTTGGATTCATTCACAGAATCTTTCAAGTTTATAGTTTTATGACAAAATAAAATATTTAAATTTCATTTAATGAAAAAAGTGGACAAACGTTTTCTGCTCGAGGAATGACGAAAAAGAAATTTTCATTACATTAGACAATGTGATAAAGCACGCTAATTTTACCTTAAAATTATGTTTCTCATTAATTTATTCTGCTTTCCTCCTTTGACGTGGGAGAAGCAAATTTAGATTTTCAAGACACGTGACCAAGCATCACACTTTCTCTTATAAATTATTCCGGATTTATAATGTGATAAAGTGTGAAAATACTAAATAATTTTTATATATCACAACAATTGGAAATTCTATGTAACGTAAAAAAAACTTGTGGTTATTTTCACATAACTTCATTTTTCACATAGGTATAGGCTTAATTTTTTACGAAACATTTATTTATTATGTTTATTATTTGTTACTATTTTTATTATTTATTATGTGGATTATGAGTAATCTATAAAAATTGCATAAATTTTCATTTTCATTTTAAATTGGAAAAATTAAATTAATAAAAAAAATATTCAAAGCTGCAACACCTTCTATTATATAAATTCCTAATAATTAATTTTTTTATTGTAAATCTTCAAAATTGAAGAATCTTAAATTGCAAATCATTAAAATTGAGCAATTTTCAGTTGTAAATCTTCAACATTAAAGAATTCGAAAAAATGTTCCAAATTCCAAACTTTTTGAACAAAAATATAGAAAATTGAATAATTTATAATTCTATATTTTCAAAAATGAAGAATGTTCGATTGTATCCTTTCAAAATTGTACAACTTTGAATTGCAATGATTTAAAATAAGAGTGTTTTTAATTTTGAAAATTTACAATTAAAATTTCCGTCATTCGTATGATACAAATTTGCAAATTTTATTAAACTATTAAAAAAGCATCTAAATTTTAGTATTTTAAAGTATAAATATTCGAAATTAGGCAAGCAATCAAATATTAAATTGTACATATTTTGAAAATGGATTAGTGTCAAGAATTCAGAAGCACCAAGAAAAATATTTATTTTTTAGTTAAAATAATCGCTTTCTTGAAATATTTTTTTTAAAATCAAAATTAACTTCAAAATAAATGAAATCATTTTAAATTAAAGAGAAAATATTTATTGGAACAAAAAAAAAATACTTTGAATTAAAGAAAATTTCAGTAAACTGACAGCCGATGAATATCTTCCTTTGAATCAAAGAGTACAATATCAAAAATTTCCACTAAAATTTTCCGATTTTATTTTCAACCGAAAAATATTTTTTATTCAAGAACAACAATCAATCTCATCCAAAATTTTATGTTTTTAAACACACGATTATTAATAATAATTTCCTACCAAAAGAGACGAATCTTCAATGAAAAATTAATTTTTTACAAAACAGTTGAATTTTTCGCCAGTTTGCTGAATTTTCAACACAAAAAAACGAATTTTCTAAAAAAAAAGGTGGAATTTTCATTAAAACAGTTGAATATGCAACCAATTAAATAAATCTTTACCTCAAATTTTACTTTGAATTATAACAAACAAACAATTTTTTGTAAGAAAAAAATTCAACTATGAAATCAAGAGTGAAATTATCGACCTAAAATGATTAATTTTCGACGAAAAATGTAATAGTTTATATTTTAGCCAAAAAATGTTGGTTTTAAATTTAAATCAGTTAAATTTAAAAAAAACTATAGAAACTAGATTTCCTACCAGAAAATACGAATTTAAAACACAACACATAAATTTATAAAAAACAAATTTATGTTCAAGACAATTTTTCAACTAAAAAGAATGAGTTTTTAAAAAAAAAATGGTGTAATTTTCAATCAAATAATAAAATTTTGAACCAAATATCATCTTTAACAAACAAAAAAACATGAATTCTTATCTTAAAATTTAAAAGTAGACTTTTAACCGAAAAAAATGAACTTTCAATTTGAATTTTAAATTCTTGCAAAACAGGGAAAACAGGGTATTGAACCTGCGATAAATAGTAAATAAGAATTTTGATCATTTACAGAATAAGGAAATATAATTTTAATAAATACTATACTTCATTTTTAATGATTTATAAATATTAGATTAGAAAAATTTAAATATAGCTTAAAAAATAATAGCAGACAAACGAAAAAGGAGCCTGAAATTTTTCCCAAAAACCGTTAGAAAGATTATTAAATTCCGTGTCAAGCGATCGCTGACGTTTCCAAGAGAATAAACCACATTAGAAGATAAAAAAAAATTCAAGAATTTCTTTAATTTTCTGACTCGACATTAACTTACATTATGACCTAGGAAAATTGTGATAAAAATCTGAAAATCATGCCACATATTCTCCGAAGTCTTATCTTTAATTTAGGCCCATAAAAGTTGAAGAATTTTGACGGGTTCCCGAGATACGACTGAAAATTTCCAAGCGTGTCTGAATCAAGTTTCGGAACCTCAAGCATCCTGGACTTTAACTAGTGTTGTGAATTAGTAAACTGAAGGAAAAAAATGAAATTGACAGGACCTAATTTTTTAAATCTTACCTTTAATTCAAGCTAATAAAACTTGAAAAATATTCACGGATTTCCCAGCCTGGCTGGTTAAGAAACGAAAACTCGACGCAGGCAAGCTTGAACATTTTACGTTATATCTCGAGAACCCCTCAAGATTGATTAAGTTCCATTGGCTTAATTAAAAATAAGACATCAATCAATGTGTGGTTATTCGACGCGGAATTTCATAAACTTTCCAATATTTAAAAAAAATCGCTCTCTTTTTGAACGAGTAATCAGTCAAAGTCAGTAACGCTTCTTAGTTGTTCTCGCGCTGGCCGTACCGAAAATATCCGACAGTAATGTAGTATACTGTAAAGTATGGTCTAAAAATTTAATAATTATTCTTACAATATTCAGTACTTGAAATACTGTCTTTTTTCAATGGCGTATTTATTTTCGTGTTTATGCAGACTTTTATGAATCTAGGAACAAGCCCTTTGAATGAAATAGCGTGACACAAAGTTGCATTAAAATTTCTCACACACATGCATGAGATATATTATGGCACCTGAAATCATCCTGGGTATGAATGACAATACGGCAATATGGCAATATGTCAGCCGCAAAACTGTCGAAAAAAAAATCCAGCAAGCCTAAAGCCTCAAGCTGGGACATCAGACGCATGCATATGAGCATTGAGCATCGAGCACTGAGCATCTGCAGAGTTGTAATGTGGTCGAAGTGGTTACACGAGTTTCTTATTTCCCGAGGCTTCCTTTTCATAATTATCTTGCCTCTCATGAATGTATATTTTAAGAAAGCGAATGAATATAAGCGCCGCAAATATCAGAGAGGCACGCCCTGTCTGACAAAGACGTACAGGACAACACTAACAAACATTTTTCACAAAAATTTCTTCAATCAAAGCAACTATTTTCTTGAATAGATAGAAATTTGATTAAATCAGACAAATTTTGATTGATTCAACAAAGCATTTGATTTACGAAAAGATTTGTTTCAAACCAAAAGATTTGTTTCAAACCACAAAATTTAGTTGGTCAAACAAATATTCTGTTGTCCATACAGTAACCATACCCTATAGTTAAACCAATATAAATGGGAATAATTCAACCAACTCGCCTTTCTGGGTGTATTACATTTTCTTAATTTAAGGGTATTTCTGTATAAATCAAGCAAAAAGCAAAAAAAATTGTTGTAAAATCTTCAAAGCTTAAACCTAATTCTTTCAAATTAAACCGAGAGCGAAATCTACATCTTTTCTAATTTTTCTGACAAAGTATATGTACCCTTCGCAAATCAATATATTCCAAGTTTTTGTTCTTAATTTAATTCTTCTCGTATCTTTGAAAGTGTAAATAAGTTCACGAATTACAGTATGACAGCAAGATATTAAGGATGTACACTACGTACAATCAATCTTAAAAGTTGCCTATGTTTAAAATGATTTATAAAATCGACAAAAAAATATCTTTTATTAATTTCTGTAAATATTGACGAAGGCTTGTGAGCACACTTCAAAAAAAAATCAGATTAAATTTGTTTATTTAACAGTAGTTATTTAAAGGTTTAGTTTTGTCTTTCTCCTTAGAAAAAAGTTACAATTTTTATTTAATCCTAATGATCAAGGCCTTATTTTATTCTTCAAACGATTCTCTACATTTCTATTTGAGTTGATTTTATTTAAAAAAATTAATTGAGAAATCATACAGTTATTATTGTTATAAACAATCATAGTTTAAATTTGATCATTAGGAATAAATCAGGATTGTAACATTCGCTTAAAGAGAAAGCAAAATCTAAAAATCTAAATAGCTATTGTTAAAGAAACAATTTTAACCTGAATTATTTTTTCTAAAGTACACTTAGAGGCTTCCGTCAAGATTTTCGGAAAAAATCCTTAACAACAGATTTATTTTTCAATATTAAAAAACATTTTTTTGCCTTCATCATGATCACTTCATTACTTAAGAATACTAGCCTACTCAAATATTTTTTTTCCCTAAGTAAGGGTTCTCTATGAGTGCCGTAAAGTTGGTGATTATTTTTTACAAATGTTTTTATAAATGTGGTTTGATAATATTAAACATAAAAAAGACCTTCTCATTTTTCTATCCTCTGTTTATTTTTGTCAAACAAAAATTCATTTCTATTTCAGGAAAATTTTAATTTTTTTAAAAATTGCAATAGGCACGCCAAAGGAATTTCTAGAGACACAAATGCGTGGGGAGACGTTAAAATCAATAGCGCTATGTACCGGGAATATATGATAAAGTTAAGTAATAAATATTCATATCTGCATCGGCATAATCACTAAGAATCGCTAACTTTTTTTTAAAGAGAAAACACGCACCTCATAATACAAAACTCAACCATGTGTCTAAAAATAAAGTAAATAAATTATGTAGATATTATACAGAGAATTTAAAGACAAAAAAAATATGCATGCAAATTTAAGAGCAAAATACCGATACAAACCTAAAACTGTACATTAGATTGCTGGCAATTTTTTTTTCTCGTCCCGGAACCGAAAATTTAAATTTGGCCACTCTGATCGTTTAACCTTTAGATTGGATGGACACCTGGCATTTTCCTTTTTTATTTCAATTTTTATTTAGAGATTCGCTTTGGAATTCGATGAGCCGAAATATCCGAATAACTGAATATATCGACATAACTCTTCTTGACATTTTTTTTATGTAACTATTGCCTAACTAAAAATTTTTTGTTTACCATTTCGTAATAAGTTGGTTCACAAAAAAGAGTGGATTGTGATGTTTTCTTTAATTCACACACAAATATTGTTCTATTTTACTTTTTTCAAATTATTCATTTTTAATGTTTGAATGTAATAATTATTCAAGTTCCAACTCATTCAATTTTATATTTTTTTGTTAACTTTTGATATAAATTTTTAAAAGTTCAAAGAGGGGAAAAAAGTACTAGAAAAGTCTCATTAATTTTTTTCGAGAATTTTAGAAACCCTAAATGATACTCATTTGATTAAATAATTAATTATTAATTAATTAAATAATGAGGGAAAAAATTATTTTTCTTTCGATCCAAAAATAATTTAGAACTCGTTAAAATATCTAAAGAATTAAGTTGTAGTTTTCCGGTACTTTTGTCATAAAACTTATGAAAATTTCGAAAAAAATAAAAATGGAATCAAAATTTTTTTTTTTACCATTTTGTTATAAGTGTGTTTTTTACGGACATTGCAATTTACGAACTCTAACCCTTATAGCAAATTTTTAAAATTTTTGATTTAAACACTCAATAATTTTCACGTATAAATAAAAAACTATAACACATTTCAATTAGATAATTTTAAATTAAATGAAGTAAAACTGCCAAATTTTAAATATTAAACTTTTCTAAATCGAAAAAATTAATTTTATTTTAATGAACACTTTTTATATTAGATGATTATTTTTTACCAAAACACGAACTTTCAACAAATTACATGAATTTTCAAAAAAAATAGTTGAATTTTCAACGAACAAAATATGCATTTTTTAAATAATTAATTATCCACCAAAAAGATTTAAAATAAGTATTTTTTTTAACGAAATAGTTCAATTTTTACAACTTGTTGTTATTCTCAACCTAGTTTTTGTTACTAATTAATGTTTTCTTATATTCAAAATTGAACTCTTGAAAATTGATGTAATTTTTCAAAATTTATCTTTTTGTAGAAAATTAATCTTCTTGGTTGAAAATACAAACAACTTTCTAAAAAATTCATTTTTTCTATTGAAAATTAATAATTTTATTGAAACATTCAACCCTTTTGATGAAAATTAAAACTAGCTTAATAAAAATTAGTTTTTTTCAAACATTATTTTTTCTAACCGAAAATTTAAACTAATCGGTTTAAAATTCAACTGTTTGGTTGAAAATTTAACTTTTTAATGAAGATTTGTCTTAAAAATTATATATTATAATATTAATAATAATATATTATATATTATAAAAAAAGATTCTTAAACATTCGAAAAATTGGTAGAAAATAATTTTTTTATTGCATTTTTTTCAATTAAAAGTGTAACTATTCTATTTTTGGTTAATAATCGATCATTTTTAGATTCAAAATTTAATTATTTCCTTAAAAATTGATGCAATTTATTGAAAACTAGATGGTTTTTTTTGCAGAAAATTAATCTCCTTAGTCTAAATTTCAACTAATTGATTAAAAATGTATGTGTTAGGTTAAGAATTTGTCATTTGTAGTAAAAAATTAAGCTTTTTGAAAGATAAATTTTCAATAAGGCACATAAATTTTTAACTACAATGATGGAACATTCAATTCGAATAGTTGGTTGAATTTTCAGTTAAAAGACTAATAATTTTTTATAAAAAAAACACAACCACTTTCCAGAACTTGAATAGTTAAATTTTAAAGAAAAGAGATGAAATTTTTAAACAAACGGATTAATTTTTCAACAAGAAGGTTAATTTCTACCAAAGATGATACATTTTTAAAAAACATGAATTTTTAGCTAAAATTATGGAATATTTAAATTTAACAAAGTTAAATTTTCAGTCAAAAAATTATAAATTTCAATACCAAAAAAATTCAATTTTCAAAAGAGTTCAACTTAAAACCAAAGTAATAAATTTTCAACTGAAGAGACAAATCTTTAGACAAGAAGATTAATTGTTAAACAAAACAAAAAATTATTCAAGGAAACACATCATTTTTAAACGAAATATTTTAATTTTGAACTAAAAAGATAAATTTTCAACCAAAAATGGAAGTCAAACTTTACGTTAAAAAAAATTAAGTTTCAACTAAAATGATACAACTTCCACTGTAATAGATAAGTTTTAAATAGAAAAGATGAATTTTCGACCAAGAAGATTAATTTCAACTAAAAAATACGATTTTCCAGTAAAAGAGATAATTTTTTGACCACAAATTTAATATTTATTTCCATCTGATTTGGTTCAATTAAATGCGTTTTTACTTACTTCTATTTTATTTCCAATGAAAATATTTTCTTAGTAGAAATAAAAACTATTACATTTTGTTCTTAAAAATGAGAAAAGTTTGATAAAACTTACTTTTTTAAATTAAAATTGACCTATTTGCTTGAAAATTTAACTTTTTATAAAAAATTGGTATTTTTCTCTTGAAAATTCGACAATTATGTAAAGGTGGTAAACAAAGGGAAAGGGGGGGGGGAGGGGGTTCAAAAGTTCAGAAAAAAATCTACCTAATTTGTGCAGAGTACTAAAAAACGTGCGAAGAACAGTTTGGTAACTCAGTTTAAACAAGTTTCATTTATAGAATTAAAATAAATAGAATTTAAAAAAAAAAACATAATTTTTCAACGAAATATTTTAATTTTGAACTAAAAAAGACAACATTTCAAACGATGAAACTTCCACTGTAATAGTTAAATTATAAATAGAAAAGATAAATTTTTAACCAAGAAGATTAATTTTAAATTAAGAACACGATTTTTCCAGTAAAGGAGATAATTTTTTAAACACAAATTTAATATTTGTTTTTATCTGTTTTGGTTCAGTTAAATGCTTTTTTATATTATACGAATTTTTTTAAATTTATTTCCGTTTTATTTCAAATGAAAATATTTTCTTAGTAGAAATATATACCATTCCATTTTTTTTAAGAATGGGAAAAGTTTGATAAAACATTTGTCTTTTTGCCTTGAAAATTTGACAATTACATACAGGGGGAAAACAAAGGTGGTGGGGGCTTGGTTCAAAAGTTCAGAAAAAAAATTTACGTAATCTGTACAGGGTACCAAAAAAATGTGTGAAGAACAGTTTGGTAACACTCAGTTGAAACAAGTTTCATTTATAGAATTAACTAAACGACCTTGCAACGATATTTAAGAATGTGGACTGTACAGCAAGTAACAATCAAAGCAAGCAAGTATTTACCCACATATTATCTTTGTAAATTGTGGTCTGTTGAAACCGGCCTTTAACCTATACGGCTACCCATGTCTTGTGGATACTAAAAAAAATATATATATATAAAAAAATAATAATGTGCAGCGGAAAGTCGTCCTTCGAGAAGTACGAGGGGGTCCATTACAACGCAGACGATCCAAAGAAGTACGATAGATTTCGCAAGACACTTACTTACTTGCATGCCTAGTGGAAGTGCTCTGTTGCAACAACTCTAGTCACACCAGCCTGCGCTAATGAAATGGATACAGAGACCAATGTATCTATTCTCATTACTTCCAGGGCAAAGGTTTTCCTCGGAAGCAAAAGAAAAAATTTCATCTCTTCATTATTCGAAACCTCAAGATTGGCACATGGACGAAAAATTAGTATTCATAGGTTTCGGACTCACTTCAGAGAACCAAAATAGTGTGCATAGTGACCCGGACATTTTGAAAAAAAGTGTAAAAAATCCGCCGCTCGCGAGTTTGAGCCATCAACAACAGTAATTTGGTGATAACGAATTCTCTTTTGTTAAAGCTCCTTCGGCTTTAACGAATACATAATCATCGCGTATCTCGCGATTCGCACTCGAACTTTTCCCTTAAATTGTAT
>JAAAKG020181109.1:0-17748 GCA_010014905.2 Druon quercuslanigerum
TAGAAAATTTAATTAAAAGAAAAATTATTAATCAGGGAACAGAATTAAAACCAACACATCTAACTAGCCATAAAATACATGTGCAAGGACATGAACCGATTAAGCAGAGATACTATCATGTATCGCCAAAAATTAGGGAATTTTCGTACGAGGAGGTAGACAAACTTTTAGAAGAAAAAATGATACGACCTTCTAGTAGCGATTGGTCAAACCCTATAGTGATGATTAAAAAACCTAATGGGGAATACAGATTTTGTTTAGATTTCAGAAAAGTAAATAAAATTACGAAAAAGATTTATACGCAATTCCAATAATGTCTGAAATATTGGATACATTAAGATCAGCAAAGTACATGTCTAAAATCGATCTTCGTTCAGCATATCATCAGATACCACTGGACGAAGAATCGAAACCAATTACAGCTTTTATAGTCCCAGACAAAGGAATGCATCAATTTAAGAGGATGCCATTTGGATTAACAAATGCTCCTGCTACATTCCAACGCCTGATGGATAGAATAATAACACCAGAATTAAAGCCAAATGTATTTTGTTATCTCGATGATATAATTATAGTTTCTAAAAATGTTGAAGAGCATTTTAAATATTTGGAAATAATTTTAGATAAAATAAAAAATTCAGGTTTAACTATAGGTTTAGACAAATGCGAATTTGGATATTCCGAAATTAAATATTTGGATTTTATAGTAAATGAAAAAGGATTGCAAGTTGATGAAGAAAAAATTGAACCAGTTTTAAATTTTCCAAGGCCAAAAACAATTAAACAAGTTCAAAGACTGATAGGAATGGCTTCTTGGTATAGGAACTTTATTCCAAAATTTGCAGAAATTATAGAACCTTTACAAAAGTTATTAAAAAAGGAAGTAAAGTGGGAATGGTCTGACAAACAGGAACAGGCATTTACGACTATTAAACACTTTCTAACAACAGCACCGATTTTAGCCTGTCCTGATTTTGGAAGCCCATTCCAACCTGAAACTGATGCTAATGACGTAGGATTAGAAGCAGTTTTAACACAAATAATAAACAGCGAAAATTATGTTATAACTTTTGCCAGTAGAGGTCTGAACGGAGCAGAACGAAAATATTCGGCTTCAGAAAAGGAATGTTTAGCAGTACTCTGGGCAATTCGAAAATTTGGACCATATTTAGAGGGTTATTCTTTTAAGGTTATCACAGGTCACATTGCATTAAAATGGCTTCATAAGTTAAAAAATCCGACTGGCCGATTAGCAAGTTTAAACCATGTTCCAGATGTATTATCAAGATCTAATGAAAATGAAATAAAAGTTTATAGTATTTTATCAAGTGTAGTAGAAAATAAAGAAAAAGATTTTAAAGAAATTGAGGATAATTGGTATACAAGTAAAATAATACATGTTAAAAATAAACCTGAAGAAAATCCAAATTGGAGAATACGCGACAATCAATTATATTTCTATAGACCCGACCCTTTAAAATCAAGCTTAAATTTAGATATCAACCCGTGGAAATTAAAAATAACGAAAGGACTGAGGGAACAAGTGTTAATTGAAAACCATAATAATAAACAAGCAGGTCATTTAGGTATGGAAAAAGCGTACGCAAAAATATCTGAAAATTATTTTTGGCCCGGAATGTACTCTTGAGACTCTAAAATATGTGGAAGTGTGCGATATTTGTCAATGAATAAAACCAAAATTAAATAATCAAATAGGTTTTATGGGAAAGAGAATAATTAAAGAACCGTGGAAAGTTGTAGCATCCGATATGATGGGTCCGCCTCCAATGACAAAGTCAAAAAATCAATACATTCTAGTTTTTGTAGATATGTTTACAAAATGGGTAGAAATAATTCCAGTGAAAAAAAAATTATCGTCAACAATCGAAAAAGAATTTCATAAACGTATAATTTCCAAATGAGGACCGCCTAGAATTTCGTTTACAGATAATGGAAAAAAATACGTAAATTAATCAATAATTAATTTTAAAAAAACGTTTGGTATTAGACACTCGAAAACTCCTAAATATCATGCACAGGCAAACCCAACAGAAAGATGCAATAGGTCACTTAAAACAGCAAAAAAAGCGTATTTAGAAAAAGACCATAAAGCATGGCATGAAAATTTAGATGATCTACAATTTGCTCTAAATACTGGTAAACATTCTTCTGCAGGTTTTACACCAGCTTTTTTAAATTTAGGTAGAGAACTTTAACCCATATAAGCCTTGAATAAAGATTTAGAGGGAAAAAGCGAAATAGAATTTCAAGAATCAGAAAAAGGGGCAAATAGGATGCGGAAATTAAAAATAATTACGTAGACCTATAACTTTTGAAATTGGTGAGCGAGTACTAAAAAGCAATAAAACATTATCAAAGAAAGGGGAAGAAATAGTTAAAAAACTGAATAATAATTTCGTAGGACCATTTCTCATCAAAGCAAACATTTCACCAACAATTTAAGAAATTAAAATAAAGAATGGTAAATCTTTAGTTAATTGGAACGTAAAAGATATTAAAAAATTTATTAGTAAAAGGTAAAGAAAAGATTTAATTTTTCTTTGGAGTGGCATGCATGCAGATAGTTTGATTCTGTTACACCACTGACAAAAACAGAAAAATGACACAAACACCGACATTTACAAAAACAAGAAAAAACAGAAAAGGCATTTATTTTCAGAAAAATAGATCCACGACTAATTGTAAAATGCAAGGATTGCTTTCTGGGGCTGGTGGGGGGAGAATTATTGACCTACACATGCAAAAAGTGGGTCGATCTTCTCCAACCGCCGGAAACAGAGAGCCTAGAAGAGGAAATGGTTAGAAGGGAGGAATACGATCGGAGGAAGAAAATAATAAAATAAAATATAAAAATAAAAAAATAAGAAAAATAAGAAGGGAGGAAATAAAAAAGCAAGAGTGGTTTGAGAAGGAAGGGTACGACCAACCAATGCCAAAATTGAATGAACAGTTAAGGAAAAAAGCTCTAAAGAAAGAAAAACCAAAAGAAGAAAATCAAACCTGGTATGGTCTTCCTATCAGAGAGAAGATAAAGGAAAAAGAGAAAGAATTAATAGAAAAACTTATGAAAATTAAAAATCAACGAGAAAGGGAAATGGAAGAAAGGGAATTACAAGAAATGAAAAAACTATTAGAGTATGGACAGGAGAAATACATACAAGAGGCGGCAAGGAGAAAAAGATAAGAACAGCTAGAGAAGGAAAGATTAAGAAGAAGGGAATACCGGCAGAAGAAAGAAAGAAGAAGAAAGGAAATTTAAAAAATTCTGAAGGAAGCTGAACAAAGGAAAAAACAACTGAAAACCATATAAGAAGGAAAGGAAAAATCGTCGACTGATTGGGATACTGACACATGAAAATTTACAATAAAATCACTTTACTCTTTAATAAATACTTTAGAGCAATCCATTTTACTAACCTTTACGAACACAACAGAGAAGATAATTTTACTTTTTATATACACCACAGATATAGATATTTTTTGGAATTTAATTTAATAATTCAATTTAATTTTGATCTGAAGAAAGCGGAACTTCAAAATAATACTCATTCGAATGGATAACACTAAAAATTTTGAAAAAATATTATTATAAGAAAATTGGAAAAAATATATTTTAAATAACGACTCTAGATTTTACATGTTTTTGAGAAATAATAAGAAACGAGATATTAGAAAAGGAATAATAATTTTGTTTTTGCTTTTGTTCAAAGATAGGATGTGTGAAATTATGTTTCAGCTAATAAAAAGAAAATGGAAGACATCGAGATGCGGAAATGCAGGCATTGCGAGCAAAATTTATTCAAAAATACTTATTCGTAGGGTAATAAAAATAGCACAAAAAGATTCGAAAAGTACTGTGTAGATTTAAGCTTAAAAGATCATATACGGGCCAGAAATTTAGCTTCAGACGGATTACAGAAGAAAGTTTGAGAGTAAAAAGAAAAGTTTCCAGCGCATTTTTTCGTTAGAAGTTAAATCGCGTGATTCTACAATTTCCTTAGCATGATCATTTTCGCCACGTGCTGGGCTTTCGAACCTGCAGAGTTGTTCGCGCTGGACTGGAAGCGCACCTTCGCTTGACAAGCCTCGGTTCAAAAGCTAGATCTCAAGGTCTTCCTTGTTTAGGCCCTTAATCGACGTATCGTCTGAATTAATTCGATTAGCCATAGTATAGTAGAAGTATAGTAGGAACTGTCGCATCGTGACTCAACGCATCGAAATCCTCGGAGGGAAGTAGTCCCCACTCGTAAACTTCTCCACTGACCGTGATCGGTAGTCGCACGCGCGCAATGACGCAGAAAACTCTACGCAATGGAAGTCAGTGCTGCATGCGTGAAAATTGACCTGTCTGTGACGGCCGGTAAAATTTTAGGGCCTTGTACATTTTCAGATACGTCACTACCGGGAGGTGTAGCTAAGATTTGTTTCTGCGACCTGCCTGATAGAAATAGTAGACCCGGTCCTTCCCGATCCGACGAGTCCTACTGTATTATTGTTTTCCAATAAACTTCGATTTTTGATTTAGTTTTTTTTCAATTTTTCATGATTCATGTATCATATTATTTTCTTCTTTTAATGCAAGAAAACCTTTGCCTTTGCTTATTTTCCGGTGCGCCGAGCTGGGCACGATTGTAACATTAATATATTTTAGATAAAGAGATTGAATAAAAAAAAAAACACTGTCAAAAACACTGTAATGTATCGGAATTGGAACTTACTTTTAATTCAAAATAGCTCACATCCCAAGTGGGAAAAGCAGGTAGAAGGAGTGGTTTTGTGGTGACAAGGGTTTCTTAGTCGGGAATGACAATATAGCAAAGCATATAACAAAATAACTCAGTTACCATTTATTTAAGATTTTTACGATTGGTGTAACACAGATCGATCAAAACTAAATAAATTTTACATTTTATCATTTTTTACATACTGACATCTTCAAACACTTTTACATTTGTACAGCAAAATGAAGTACCATTTTGGGGGTATAATGTATTTAACAATTCAATGTATTTGCCTTATGATATGCCATAATTTACAAGATCTCTATAGAAGGAAAATTGCAGAATATCACATCACAAAATACACATGCACAAAAACTGCCAACTAAAATCAAGAAAATTTAATTTAGGTCTTTCTCGCCAACTAGATATATTTTCAGGCTTTTTGAGCCTAGTAATTAAAGTTCAGGCCTTTCCGGGCCAACTAAAATAAATCAAAATGAGATTCTCAGACTTTCGGGGTCAACAAAAAAAAGGGGCTAAGATGTTTCACAAGATTAGGAAATGGAAAATCTTAACGACTGATTCGCCGAGCCCAAAGGAAATCACCCTCACTTTAGGAGAATACTGGGTAACCTGGCCTGAACCCTCAGAGAACTAGCGAGAAGTTCACAATAATAAAGCACTGGGACTACTGGGATGCGACGACATAAGAGGGTCAGAGATGCTCGCTGGAGAATTTATACCCTAACCTAAACTTCCGACTTCCACCTCCCTGATTGATCGAAATTCAGATACTTCCGCCACATCGCGTGGAGAAAAGTAGAAATAAGGCAATGCCGTATGATGTAAAACGATACAGTTATTTATGATTTTAATATTCAAGTTTCCGTTGCTGTTTGCCTTAAGTTAATAAATATAAACAATTGTGCTTACTCTTCGAAAGGGTCCCTCGAACATTGACAAAGAACGGGATCATTTACAACAATTAAAATTCTTTCACCGTGATTATAAATTCGGAGTGTTGACGATGGTATGGTTTCCACATTAGAATGGCCTAAGAGTTAGACGAAATATATATTCTGTTGATCGAGGAATCCTGGACACTTTTGGAACAATCCAGGTCTTGCAGAAAATCCACGTAATTTCTTGTCAATAACTGCAAGCGATTCTCAGTTTAGATTTGTAGATATTAGATTGGCAGCAACGCCTTATGGTAGAACTGGTGGAATATTTTAAATGACAAAATCAAGGTTTCAGTAGGAGTAGATAGTTAGTTGACTCTTTCCGGTATCCCGATGACTCTCAACCTCCTGCGACGTCTCTCGACGATGATGTTGACTTCGATAGGAAAATAGGAATTCGGAACGTATCAGTGCTAAGAAATTAAATTACAAACTAGATCAAAACAAATCATAGAGCATCGCGTGACCTCAGTGGTATATCAGGCAATATAATTCACAATCTCAATATCCGTTCAACGCGCTCGGGTGGAGATCGCGTTAACCCCACTATTCCAACTAGTGAGAAACTTTCATTGTTCTGTCGTACTTACAATGCGATGTAGCGTTTAATGTATATGTTTCTTTTCTATGATGAAAATATTTTCGAAAAAGAGTTGTATGTAGAAATATTCGAATTTCAAAACCAGTCGGGTTTGAATTTGACGATTCAAAAATAATTTAAAATTCCGTTCATGGAAAAAAGAATAATTTTGTATAACTTGTAATTTACCTTAGATTATGATTTCTACTGGAAAGGAATTATTTGCTGATGATAAACAGAAAATATGGTACGTAATAATTCTGAAAGTAAATAAATGAAAAGAAAAAAAAGACAAAAAAAGAAAAATCGGGAACAGCTACTCAGCATCCCCTCGCTCATTATTTCTAGGTTTGGTGAAGAGCGAGGTGCGAATTTGTTGACGCCGATAACTCTCGACGGATAATCGTTGGTAATGATTAATTATATGAGACAATTGTGACATTCTGAGTTGTGCCATTTTAATCTCAAATTTGAATTTCGCAACACTGAAAACTTTTTAGAAGAATTTTAGTAACCGAATCACTCGATTACTTCTAGTTTGAGTGAAGCAATACGACTCCTATGACACGAAGAAATGGATCCGCTATCTTGAATTTGACTCAGCGACATCGAAAAAACACTAATAACCATTTCAGCTTTCGAATCCCTCCACTGATCCCAATTAAAACATGAAAACCACCCCTCAGGTGCGAGGGGTGGTTTCTATCCTTAAACTTTATCCTTTGACGAACTAAAAAAAAATACATATTGATTATTTTCCAACACACACATTCATAGTCTAACATGGCGTGTTTTGCACGCATAGTCAGTCAGTTCGACTCTTGCGATTTTACTGTCGAAGTTCCTACCCAATTCAGATATTCGTAGTCTCGCTAATTTTAGAAAGTACATGTTAAGCGTCATTGTGATATTCAGGCCACTAGTCCAAGTCGTTTTCAGAGATATCCAAAACAATGTCCCTAATTACAGACACTTTACTGATAACTGCGGAGCTGCTTCCCAGCAATCTGCCACAATGTTCTCGAAATATTTTGTATAATTTCAGAGCCGGCTAGAGCCGATTACTTGGGGGAAAGAAAACGAACATTCCCTTTGAGATGACCTTCGTAAATAAAGCACTATTTTAATATTAGGAATATGAATGTACCCATTAAAATTCTTTTTAAATGTAGAAATAGAACCTTCATTAATGAAATGGAAATTAGAAAGGCAAACTCGGCAGAAAATTCACATTCTTTCGAACTTTTTCCAAATTTTTGATTCTCAATTTTTATAGGAAAAATTCAGCAAGACAGAGAAGTATGTTTTAATTATGATTTTTGCAAATAATCTCACATCTTTAATGGTACCAAACGATTGGATAGTTCTCTAGAACTACTCTAATCAATGCTTGGTCAGTTCGTTATAAAAAATTGATTTACGTAAACACTAACTTAAATATTGGGGTCTATTATTCAAATTATCGAAGTAAAAAAACTTGAGTTAACAGTGGTGATAAAATTTATGAATTAACAAATAATACTACCTGAGAGAATGTATGACGTTAACGCTTGGAAGTTCGTATAGGAAGAAAGCTCCGATACTGAAACCAACAACAAGAATGCGATTCTGTGCGTGATAAGCTGCAGCAGTTAGAGTGACCTTCTTTCCGTCCTTTGTTACGTGATCCGCTAAATAATGTCTGCCCAATCGTCTATATTGAAGTTTCTTCCTGTTGACTGTTTTTAATATATCTGTTTTTATAACGTTTACATCTGGATTTAAAAATTTTGCAAACAAAATATTATAAGGCGCAAATAGAGGGCAAAGGGAAAGGGAGGGAAGTTAGTAGGCGACCATACTTAAATTACGTAACAGCGCAAGGGAGGGGGGGGTCGAGACATTCTTTTACGATTTGATATGGTGGGGGAGGGGGTCCTTCACTCATGTATGTAATTTTTGCGAATCCGTTTTCGTAGAACATTAAATTTTTGTTTAAAATTCATATATTGTTGCAGGTACGTCAACTGAAATCTTTTTTGGATAAAGACTATTTTTTCTGAAAATTTGTCTTTTCGATTTAAAAATTCATCTTTTTCAGTATATATATTGCGTCTCACTTAAACAAAAATGCAACTGTTTTGTTAAAAATTCAAATTATATTTTAAAAAGAAAATTTAACTATTATGTTTAAAAGTTAATTATTTTGTTTAATTGTTTAAAATAAATTAAAACATTTCTTAAATATAACTAAAAATCACGTAGCGTAAGATGGAGGGGGGGGGGGATATTTTCTTACGGTTTGTTACAGGTGGGAGGAGGGTCTTAGAGAGGGCCTATAATCCGTTACGTAATTTAAGCATGGCCTAAAGCTGGAAAGCTTGAAACTCGTGTAGATGTTGATTTTAAAATTGAATTGAACAGTTTGACAAGTGTAAATGAAATCTAATCCTTCATGTACTTAAACCTATAAAAAAGGAACAGGATGCGTATACTGTTTCCAGACTGTAAGAGTAAAAGAGAAACAAAATATTTACGATCTTATGTATCACCAATGTTTTTTTAAAGTAAGAAGTACAGTGCAAAATCAAAGCATATGACTATAAGTTTTATAAAATACGTCAATACAAAAATTTTAAGTAATTATGATACATGTATCTTGTATGATTTTTAGAGATTCCTTTGACCCTCTGTCTCTGTGTATGTGCGCGCGTGTGTGTGTATTAGGGTGGAACCAAAATGTATTGGAAAATCTTTTCCAAAAAATATATTTATATTTATTATTAATATTATATATTTTCCCTAATATTAGCTGAATCAAGTTGAAACTCATCATTTCTTTGCACAATTAGCCATAGAATAGGAATAAAATATTACTTTACAAATATCACCGCACACAGGACCGGGGGCTCTCGTCGAGAGGGAAGTACCCTTATTAAAGCTTTCGGTTATTTCCAAAAATTGCCACTAGTGGGTAGTGGTAGTAGTGGCGGTTTAATTTAAAATTTGGATGTGATAAAATCAATACTTTCCAACATGTATTTAATAATTTAAATAATATGGATGCATTTTTAAACCTAAAAGTAATATACGCACAGTAAAGCTTAGAAATAAATTTAATGAAGTAGACTTTCGAAAATATAAAACAATTAAATTAATACAACGAGATATGTTAATATTTATAATTATGTTTGAATTGGAACGCCAGAAATTTAACGAAAGTAAATAATCTCGACCTAATGATAAGCGAAGTTGCACATTGAATACTTCGTAAAAATATTTTTGGATCAAGATTCTGGTTGTCAGTGTCACTCCGACTTTGAGGCAAGAAAACGTGTTTACGTTTTCGAAGTCCTTACTACTTGAATATTGCGCCATATCGCGCGGCGGCAAAATCGCGAAAGTTTTTGGACATGCACCCGCATAAGTGAAAAAATGGGGTTTGCAAGTTCTTGGTTTTTTGTGTGGTTTTGTGATGGAAATTGTTTCTGATACGTAAAATATTACTTTATACTGATATTTACATGTTTACATACATTCTTTAAAACATTTATTATAATTTTATATATTAATTTTGTTCTCTTTTCACTTGGAGTGAGATAATACTTATTTTATATAAGCAAACATAATTGTTTATACAAACGATTATTGTTTATAGATATCTTCTTAAATATTAATGATAGATAGTTGTGGTTTTTTCTGAAATTTTTGACTGTTTGTCCTTTTTCACTCAGTGATGAAAATTGCGGTTTTTCTGCCATTTTTAACTTTGCTTTACGTTTTTAGTTATGAAAAAATAATAAATTAATATTAGAGAGAATTAAAGTTTAAGCATTCTCTTTCTTTTTTGTAAATATATTGAGGCCTTTTTATTCTTTATGTGAGCTGCCGCGGGGAAAGGGACCTTAGGGTTACAAAAATAGATTTTCAGATTTTTTATGCTATGGATAGTTTAAAATCGCTCCTTTATATTAAAAAAGAATAAAATTTTTATCTGAAAAATTTGAATTGTGAGGAGGAGTGAATCTTCTGTTTTGATGAGTTCGGTCGACTCGCAAAATCCAGCCTCCTGATCATTGTGAACTCGAAATAGTTATGCACGAAAATAATTTTTGGCGCAAGCAACTCTCTTTTATAAACTATTCTTTTATTATAATTTACATTCGCCCAAATCATTAAAAAATCAAATACACATCGGCCGTAACTTGGTTATATTACTTCATAGTTTATTACTCCATTCTCTTTATTATCTTTTTTTATCAGGAAGTGTCTTGAACCGAAATTTCCGTACAAATATAGGTGTACAGATAAAAATCCGGCTATTTGTACGAAAACTTCGGTACAAGTAGTCTCTTTTCCAGCTCCACATACTCGCACAAAAAAATCCGGCTATTTATACCGAAACTCCGGTACACATACCCGCGGCCTTATTATTACTTTCTAACTTCCAAACTATTTCGAGTCCTCAATTATTTATCATTTAATATGAATGATTTTTTAACGCTTGAAACCGTAAATTTAATAATTTTTCCATTTTCCAAAAAGAAATCATATAATAATCAATGCTTTTTTTGAATAGGTCAACTTTGAAGGTTTACATTATTTTAGATCTTTCAATTTTGAACGGTGTTTTATTTTTACTGAAAGAATTGTTTAATTTTAAAAAAAATACTTTGTTGAAAATTCAACTTGTTTGATATGCAAAGAATCTAATTAGTTGATACTTCATATTTTTAGTTCAACAGTAATTCCCTTTGTTTGAAAAACACAGTTTGTAGAAAATTAGGCTTTTGAGCTTTGAAAATCAACAATTCTGTTTGAAAAAATTTGTTGTTGAAAAATCATGTTTTCGGTTTGAAAATTTAACTCTTTGTAGGAAAAAAATGCAACATTTTTTATGCAATTTTTTTCTTTATTAATGTCAGGGAAAACTAATGATTGGTCAGGGAAAAGTCAGTAATTTTTTGATAGATATAAACAATAATAATTTGTTCAAATTATTAAGTTAAACAATTTCTACCATTAAGCAAAATTAAATTTTTTTAAAAAGCCGCGACTTCCTAGCTCTCTTCTAAGAGAGAATTGCTAAACACAATTAAAAAGTTGTTTGAAAAATGTATTTCAACATCTAATTACCACTATAAATTATTATTTTGTGTATCAGAAAGAAACTGCATTAAAAAATCATAATTATGGCCCAAAACACGTAAGCCACATTTTTTGACGTATGGGTTTTTTGGCGACACTTTAAAACAGACCTATTGGAGGAATAATTTAAAAGTAGTATTTTACTTGTATTCTATGGCTAATTGTGAAGAGAAATGTTGAGTTTCTTTTCGATTTAGCTAATACTGAGGATTCTGAATAAGACTTACAAAAGCGTCTTTTTTCTTATGGGAAATAAGTATTAAAAATTCGAAAAAAAAATTTGGACCACCCTAGTCGGTGCATTCGGAACATCTGATATCGACGTGAGAAGACTAGCTCATAGCAAAATTGGTAAGTACAGTAAACTTCCTCCTGTTGCTGCCTCAACGTTGTATCGATACGCACACTGGAAGCCACTTTTTCAACTGCGCATGTGTCGAATACCGCAGGTCTATTTGCAGTCAATAAATACTATCAATAATAAAAAATATAAATACACCTGATCCCAAGTTTTTTTCGGTTTATTAAGTGATAGAAATGCTGGCCTGTGCATTTTTTCAGCTCACGGGGCAGTTAAAAAAGTCGCAGGCCGTTAGCCCGAATCCATGCATCAGTGTTTTTCAAGACTCTATCAAGATTCCTTATTGACGTACGAGAATTTTTCGAATTGAAAATCAATATAATAGAATACAAAACGATTTAAATATTTCACGGGTTAGTGAGTTTTGTAGCATGATATCGCGGACGCGGTCATGTTGGGATAGGTGGAAATATCTGAAAGGTTAGCAGTGCTTAAAATAGGAGTACAGACAACTTTTTTACATAAAATATTCTAAACGTAAAGGTAATTTATAAAGAAAGAGTGGACGAGCGTACTGAAGTGGAGCACCAAGCGTAGCCTTGGCTCCTTTGTTGCGAAAAGAACCGTCGCATGGGAGGAATTGGTGGGAGAGCCCGCGCGAGCATTTGAATGCCTGTGACTGTGATTAGAGTAAAACAAAAATCTTTCCCTTTAGAAATGTTCCATTTTAATTTTTAAGCATACGATTTTATTTAAAGAATTTTTAAATGCAGTTTTAAAAAATTAAGATATTAGAAATGTTTGAAACTTATGGTTTAGGATCAAAAATATTTTTAGTCGAACAAGTGTGAGTATAAATTAATTCATGATATTTAAAACTTAACTGTACTTTAAGCATTAAAAAGTAAATAATAATTGATTTTACAAGACAATTGGGAATCAGTTCACAAACTTATGAATTTGAAAGTCTTTATGAATCATAAAAATGTAAACACCCGATTAAACCATTATAAGATATTTTTTATTTTAAAATAACTTCAATATAATATATTGATAATTAAAGGCTTTTATTGAATTTCAAATACTGTATCAGTCAATATTCTATTTTTAAATCATTTAATTTGAAAATTTTTGCAAATTAAGAAAAAGAACAATGACTTAATATTTAGAAATATCTGACTGTACATTTAAAATTAGTAATTAAAAATGAAATATTTAAAAAAAACTTTGAACGTAGCAATTTCAATGTATGAGATATAGGTTTAGACCAGGGTCTAAATAATCAATTGAAGATGTAATTAAGTGGTCCAGGGAACGAAGATCAAAAAGGTGCGTAATTTTCAAGGTTTACAGCTGAAATTGATAAATATTATGAATTGGATAGTGATACTGATCGTAGTTAAATTGTCAGAAAAATAAGTTTCGAAAATACTGTTGATAATAGCGGTTTATTTACGACCAAATGCGGTCGCAGTGTATGGCGGTGGAGTGGGGGAGGCTGCTTCCGCCTAGGCGCACCTGGTACCCCATGGCTAGCATTTTGTGCTGGTTAAAAATTTTGCATTAAAAGCTCAGAAAAAGTACGTATAGTACTTGAAAGGTAAGTTTACATTTTAATATTTTCACTAATTGAACAATCAATTAAATAATTTTTCGATATAATGTAAGCAATAGTTTGCCATTTTAATAGTTATTCAATTATGTTACAAAAATGCGTACTGAATTCAAAAAGTTTTTCTCATTAATCTCTTATCCCTTAATTTCTCCATTTTCTACAAAATGCTAAGATACGAGAATAATGAAAAATAGGTGTTGAATTCAGTACACATTTTTTGTAACTTTATTGAATAAATATTACAATGACCAACTAATACTTACCTTATATCGAAAAATTCTTTCAGTAATTGTTCAATTAGTTACGTTCAGTTAGTTACGTCCAAATGTGACATTTTTAACGCGTGAATGTCAATGTGTCTTTATTTCTGCGTTAATTAAATGTTTGGCGGTTATTGTGCAAAAATCTAGCGAGGAACTCTCATAGTTTTTTTGCAAAAAAAAAAACAGAAATCATGCGCTTCGAGTAGATAGCTCTACTTTGAAAATCTCCTGTATTGACAAATTTGCGTATAAAATTCCAAATTTTTTTTTATTTATTCCTCAAATCCTTAAGAACTCATATATTCTTAAAAAATACAATATTTTATAAACCTGGCTATAAATTCATTCACCAGAAAAAATTATCTTTAGTTCTACTGCATCTACGATAAAGAACAAAATGTGAAAAACTGTATTCATTTTCTGTTAATCTAGCCATGTAAAAACGCTCCATTAATAATCACGAAGTAGATGCGTCTGCTTCATTGAAGTATCGCGGTACATTCAAAGACGCGGGACGTCTTTAAGCACAGTGGTACGCGCTTCTGGGCGAGGGACGTTTCACCCTGAATTCAAGTCGTACCGTTTGGACTACGTTAAACGTTGCTTGCCGAATTCGTACGATTTCGTACGATTTTAACGACAGGCTGTGGAACCGCGTGAACTCCGCGCGTCAAAGTCAACGCGTTGAGCACATGAATTCGGCCGAATTCACGTTGAAGTCGGTTGAGTTCGAGGTTTTCCAACTCTGAAGCACAAACGGTGGACACGTTTCTTACTGATTTTACGTAAACAATATTGAATTTTTACCTTTCGCTCACGATTTTTACGTTAAAAATATTTTAAGCATTTATCAATGATTTAATAATTCCATTAGTACACGGATGACAGACAAAACAGTATATATGAGAGCTCAAGTACTGGAAATTATTTCTTACAAAATTTTTCTCGTTTTATTATTACTATAAGATCTAGTTCAACATGTTCACATAATGAAATAGTTTCAAGAGGAAGTATAAAAAAAAGAACACCAAATGTAGTTCTTACATCTAATAAATTATTTCAGTTTCAAATATAATGCAAATAAATTTGTATAAAACTGACTATTTTCGATTAATCGAAAACTTGGTCACGGAAACTATCTTATTATAAAATTTTAGTCGTGACTCATTAGTCAAGTGAACTTATTGAATTTCTTTTAGTGTGTGATCAAAACCATCGTATACGTCGTATATAGCTGAAAAAGTATTATCAACAAAGTAATTTTCCCTGTGCGCTAATTGAACGGTATTTAAAAGGTTAAACATAGTATTTGTACATAAAAAAATCTCGGAAAACTATATAAGAAAATATTAAAAAAAGATTGAATAAAATTAAAGGAGAACTGTGCAAAATTTAACTTTA
This sequence comes from Druon quercuslanigerum, assembly GCA_010014905.2. Classification (NCBI taxonomy): domain Eukaryota; kingdom Metazoa; phylum Arthropoda; class Insecta; order Hymenoptera; family Cynipidae; genus Druon; species Druon quercuslanigerum. The sequence goes on from JAAAKG020181109.1 coordinate 14,992, forward strand.
TTTATTTATTTAAAATTAAACTTCACGTATACATGTCTAGAAGAAAGTATTCACAGTCTCCAAATCAGTCTCGTTGTGTCTTGTTTAGTCTCGCAAAAAAACCAAAGTCTCTAAAATATATTCCGTTTCACCATCCGGAATACTTTTCGTAGACTTTGTTCACTTTGCCAGACTCAACGAGACTTAGATTTTTCATCCCAGGAATGACTACGAATATCTTTGTTTTAAAAAAATCCACACAAGAATTGTTTAAAAAATCGGAAAAAAATATTTAAATAATTTTGTATATAAAATCCTTTTCAAGTATTTTTCAGCAAGGATCAAACTTAGACGCAACATAAAATTAGTTTCAGAAAAAAGGAGAGATTTCTACTAAACTTTCAATCTTTCAATTAATACTTACCACTTTGCATTGAATAACATTTAATTTTTTTCAATATGCAACTTACAACATTTTCAGATCGGTACAAAATTTTGACACAAAACCTTTGCAGTTTTTTAATCAATAAAAACACAACCTCAAACATAATAATTATTCTATGTATCTAAAAACCATGTTATCAAGCTCTTATATTCGTTTTATAATCGATTTTCTATTTCGTTTAGTTTCAGCAAAATGAAACGAAAGCAAAAAAGCGTTTTGAACATTGAAAAGCTAAATAAAACTTTTATAGATATTAATTACGATTCGCTTGTATAAAAATAAAAAATTTCATCATTATTGAAATTTATTATAAATGGCCCTTTTTTATTAAGAAAATGGTAAGTTTAATATAATACTTTCGATTATGACAAATAGTCAACAAATGGAAACGTAAAGCGATAATATAGCATTCTTACGTATACACAAGTAAACTTTCGAACTTACTTAAATCCGAGAAAAGTGTTGTGAAGAATGACGACGCACATGCAATTAAAACTTCACTTCGAACTTCACATACTATTGGTCAATACTGGTATAGTTGACAAATTGACAAACCAATTAAATATAAATCTTGAAATGTCGAGTACGGATCAGATCAGATTGGGTTCTGTGTCGGACTGAGCAAGCACGTGTCTACTCTTTTTGGTACGGTCCTTACGTTCACCGTCGTAGCTTCACCGAATTCGTCAGAATTCACTTGAATTCATACTGAATTCGTGCAGGTTTTAGCTAAGATTTTTTAGAAATTAACGTTGTCTTCCAGTAAATGGTATCGGCGGATTTGGTACGTAGTTCATTTTGATTTCTGCCGTTTTGACGTTTAATTTTCGAGTGAACCGCCCCTCGCTTCTGGGTCCTTAGTTCTGGAATGTACAGCGCCCTTCCAGTGCTGATATGAATTACTTTGCATTGTCCTTAATCATGACATTTTTTCATGAGGTATTTCTTTTAACTTAGAACAAGATAAGGCAAACATTCTTTTTTTTAACGAGAATAGTGTATTTAAAAACTTTGTAGGTATATTATTTGGAAAAGTTTCTTAATTACAGCGAGAAAATTGTAGTAAATTCTATATGAGTAAAACAATGTTTTGCATCTGCTTACAATTCTTAAAAATTAGCAGATTATTTTTCTCGTTAAAAAAATATGTCTTGCCGCGTGTACAATTATCTGACACAGTAAATTTAATATCGTTTCTACGTGTCAAAACTTAAGAAATACCTTTTTTTTAACGATCTTGAACGTGCAACTACTTTGTTGAACATTTTTTTTCTGAAGAACCATCATTTTAGTTAACAATGCCGGGTTTTTTTCGTTTATACTTTTAAAATTTTATGGAAATTTTGTTTCTTTCTAAATTGACTTTTTTCATTGAGATTTGAACCATTTCATGTTTAGTTGAACATTTATCTTCTTCCGAGGAAAATACAGCAATGTCATTGAAAATTTGTGTGCTCTGTTGGAAATGTCACTAGAAGACTGAGAATTCCTTTCAAAATTAAAGTTTTGGTTGAACATGCATGTATTTTGTTGATTTTTTGGGTTTTTTGACATGACATTATTATTTTTGAGTGCATCCGAAGTAGCCACGACCCTGCTTTCAGAGTCCCGCTGAGTGGCTAACAAAAGAGGCGGCAGTATCTGTTACATAAGGAAGCCTTTGTACTTTCTACTTCCTACTACAGACTTTAAAAAGTTATCATTTAGTATTAACATGTTTTTTATACAATCTATTTATATGGTCTTAATACTTTTCCTTTTTCAAACATTACCAGCTTTAGCTCGTTATCGTAGGTGCAGTAATACTAAAGTTAATTTTTTTTCTGGTGATCGACTTTATAGTCACGTTTATAAAAATATTATATTTTTTTAATAATATATGAGTACAATTTTTGGGAATTTTATTGGCAAATTTGTCAATACAGGAACTTCTCAAAGTAGAGGTATCTACTCGAAGCGCATGATTTCTCTTTTTTTTTGGAAAAAAACTATGAGAGTTCCTCGCGAGATTTTTGCACAATAACCGCCAAACATTTAATCAACGCAGAAATAAAGACACATTGACATTAACCTTACTGTTAGTTTGTGCCATTTTTTTATCCGAGATATTCATTCCCAAAGTGACCGGACTACATGAAAAAATCAGAGAGTAGGCGGAAGCAGCTTTCCCCACTCCACCGCCATACACAGCGACCGAATTTGGTAATAAATAAACCGCTAATATCTTGAAAATTATGACTGCAATGAATGTTATAAAAAATTACGCCCGCCGCCCCCCCCCACCCCCCCCCCCCCCCCCCAACACCCCCCTCTATAACAAGACTTATAATACT
>JAAAKG020181120.1:2339-25946 GCA_010014905.2 Druon quercuslanigerum
CCAAATACTGAAATTTTGAACTAAAAAGATCAATTTTCAAACAAAAATAAAATAGATAAATTTTCATTTGAAAAAAAATAATTTTCAACGAAAGAGTCTAATTTTCGACTAAAAAAGACATTTTTTATCCAAATACTGAAATTTTGAACTAAAAAGATCAATTTTCAAACAAAAATAAAATAGATAAATTTTCATTTGAAAAAAATTAATTTTCAACGAAAGAGTCTAATTTTCGACTAAAAAAGATATTTTTTATCCAAATACTGAAATTTTGAACTAAAAAGATCAATTTTCAAACAAAAAGAAAATAGATAAATTTTCATTTGAAAAAAATTAATTTTCAACGAAAGAATCTAATTTTCAACTAAAAAACATAAATTTACAGTCAACTAATTGCATTTTTAAATAAAAAATCAATTTTCAAACAAAAATGGAATAGTTAAATTTTGAACTAAAGAGGTGAGTTTAAAAAGAAAGAATTTTGAAGAAAATAGTTCAACGAAAAATATTAAATTTCAACAAAACGAAAAAATATTGATTTTCTTTCAAAAAATATTAATTTTCTATCAAAAAATATTAATTTTCTACCAAAATATATGAATTTTCAACTAAGAAAGACAATTTTTCATCAAAATACTGAAATTTTTAAATAAAAAGATCAATTTTCAAACAAAAATAGAATAGATAAATTTTCAGTTGAAAAAAAATTAATTTTCCACAAAATAGTTAAATTTTCAACCAAATGGTAGAATTGTTAACCAAAGCTTTTTCCATTAAAATACGAAGAAGTTAGGGAAAGAGTGTTAAATATAATTTCATATCTAATTTTATATAACGCTACTTCCACTGACGTTACTTCCCCCCCCCCCCCCTGTTATCAAGTCTATTATTTGAGGCACTATTTAGAAAAGAAAAATGGAAACTTCAAAAAGAATCTAAAAACCTCAAAAATACTGGAAAATCCAAACTTCTATTGAAGTTCTAAACTTGTAGCTCGTTAATATTGTAGACTCGGATTTATGCATATTATTTTAACAAGACAATAAATAAAGCAAAAGAGAATCCATCTTGAATACTTTTTTTCACAGCACAGTAGACACGAATATAATAAAAGAATAAAGAGTGTCGTCAAGAACAAAAGAATAACGAGCGAAGAGAGTGAGGAAGAGTCTGAAGACGAAGACACTGAGGAAAAAAGAGGACCCAAAAGAAGGAGAGGCGGTGAGAGTGATGAAGGGTGAGGAGGAGGTTCGAAGAGTTCGGTACAAGCTCGTAAGTTAGCACGTGGTCGCGCCGGGCCAGTCGGCGCGAAAGAAACCGAGAAGCGCGAGTCGAGAGACGAGATCGAGAGGCGGAACGATTCAAGAGGTTTTCGATAGAGTGAGAAAAACTTTGGCAGAGGGATAGAAAGAGAGAGAGAGAGAGGGAGGGAGGCAGAGCTCATGAGAAAAAAAGTTTGTCAGGAGGATTGCGATCTTCTATCATGTCCGTTGTTCTTGCTGTATGTTGCTGCAATCTCATGACTCTGAAAACGCCTGTTAGCCCTAACGAGATTTTATCTAAACTCCTACCAAAATCCAAAATTAATTTTATTCGAGCATTCTTTTTAGTAGTCTGCTAAAAGTAGATTGCCGTTTGTTCGGCTTCAATATCTGGTTTATTTACTACTGCACTTTATTTGAGAGAAAATTTTTAATTGGAAAGCTTTGGCTCCTGAGAGAAATTTAAGAAAAAAAGGCTTGGCTTTTGATCAAAAAAGTACACAGGAACCATCAATTGATACGCCCTTGGCTGAACTCGCTGGGCTCAGAGCGCAGTTTTGCAGGAGCGGACCACACAGGTGGCGGCACGCGCGCGCTCTACCGGGTGGCCCATGACACGTTCCATTCGGAGTTGATCGGATGGCTCCGGTAGAACTCGGGTAAGTTCGGTTGGGCCCGGTGGTCGATTCTTCCCGAGCCCACACAGATCGCGCACGCGCGCAACATCTTGGGTGGCATTCGCAGGCAGGACAGCGAGCTGAACGAACCTCAGGCCCAGAGCCTGTTAGCGTCCCCTGGTTCTCTTCCTTCTACCAGTTTACCTTCTTAGGCTTCTTACTCCTTTTTCTCTTCTGGCCCCTTCCATCCCACTCGATCACTCTTCTCTCGCTTTCTGTGCACTTCTCCCTCCACCTTGTTTCATTCTGGATCCGGCCGGTCTGGCCCACGGCACTCCAGACTTCTTTAATGAGATTCCAATTTGTCAATTAGGGGGAGGACGATACGGACCCCCCTCCCCTTTCCGTTACCTCACCCCAAAACCTAACTCGACTCCTACTCAGGGAGCGACACTTATGCCAGTTTGAACACTATACCTGATCCTTAGCGTCGAGAACAATCTCGGCATTATAAAATTGACGTTAATAGCGATGAATGGGATTTTATGATAATACATTTTTCTAACAGGTAAAAAGTTTTAAAAAATATCGCTAATTATCCTTCCTATAATATTAGCTATATCTTATGGTTTTTCTTATCCTAAAGAAATTGCATAATTTTTCCGCGACTCCGAACACTTGAATAACGTTGCAAAAAATCCTTCAGAGAAAAAAAGGTCTTGCGTCAAGACTCAGAATGGGTTTGTTTCAAGGTGCGACATAAAGCAGATCAGTACGGTTAAGAACAGCGAAAAAAAATTGGACACCTCGAGACTAAAATTCAGTGTAATTTGATCTGACAATAAGCCTAAAAAGCATCAATCCTTCATGGAAGACTGCTCTCGACTTAAATTTAAGCTCAAATCAGTCTTTATTTCAGAAAACGTTACTTTTCAAAATAATCTGCGATATTATCTCAGTAAATCTTAATTCTAAAGGTATCGTATTTGTTGCAACATTTTACTTGTAAATCTGCATCAATATAAATAAACAAAAGAATGTCAGACTATGTTTAGAATTATTTAAAAAAATTAGTAGAAGCATCAGAACATCAGAAGAAACTTCACAAAAGTTAAGATGAGGGGATTCAATTATACAATTGAATCTAATTAAATCAAACTCACTTTTTTAACGTCTCAAAAATTTCTAGAAGATCGAATAGCAAACAGTGAAACAAAGTCTGAATCAAAACGAGAGTTTTAATTCTAAAACAAATATATTCCAAAAATCCAACCTGAGCTTGGGGATTTATCATATGATCAAATTTATAATAATCTTCTTGCCAAATTAACAATCTTTGTTGGAGAGGAACAACCCGCTGGGCGCCGACTGAAAATCACTCTGAAAACGCATCAGATAACAGCAATGTTACACTCTCTGGCATTTTATTGCATGTTGTACGTGACGTCGTTACATACTTGTGCCATGTAATGAGCTCCGTGGGATGTTTAAGATACTGACGTAAGTCGCCTACTCGACTGCTGGGAGCTGAAAACTACATGGGGGCTCAAGACTCAGAGCTTTGAAGCATTCGAGATGCGATGATTCCAGAAGCGACCAGAAGTAACAACCACACATTATTAAATCGAACTTTGTTACTTTACAATAAGAATGTTTGAAAAAAAGGATTCATAAAACCCGATTATTGAATTTTGAGGAACTACTTCTTGTGATGAAACCGAAAATTCTAGTATTGAGCAAAGAAACTATTCTTGATTAATTTCTAATTCTGTCTGAAGCCGCCACTTTTTCTACGTGTTATGACTCTAAAGGTGTTAGAATTGTCACTTAAGAAGTGGAGCAAACACATATTGAAAGTTGCAGACACAAGGATTGGAATTCAGCGTATAGCCTTTCGGCAAAGACGCCTTTTGAAGGCGTTACTATAGAGAGCTTCGGGTCCCTGAGCATCATTGAAAATCGGCGCCTTAGCCTGGTTGTACCCGGGGCCGCAGGCGGACTATAAAGTTTCATTTCTACCAGGCGAATGTCTTCGAATTAGCAATAAAGCAGCGATTCTCCCCGGACAACGAGGCTTCGCCGCACCGCGGCGTTGGCTCCTTCTCGTTTTTTGTTTACTCACCCGCGAACTGGTTTTGCGGTATACGCTTCTTCTTCTCGTCCTTCTTCTGCTGCCTCTTCCTCACCTCCTCGATCTCGTCGTCTTGTTGTCTCGGGGGCCCTGGCTATTTTGGGGTACGCAAATATCGAACGCATGATTCCAAGGGTATACCATAGCATACCATACCATACCATTGCCAGGTCATCTATAACCTGCTAGAACATACCTCTAATCCAAGTAGACAAATCTTTACAGGTTGAAAATCACAATGCCTGATGATATTCGTCCACCTTCTGTGTGAATTATGAGCCGGAATGACTGATCTTCCTGCTCATAATGAAGGTACCCCATTTGAATTTTAACAGTTTATCAATTAAAATCCTTACTTATTTGATTCAATGACCCATTTTCCACTGATAGTTAGGACAAGTATTGTAATAGTTTGTAAATAACAGTAGGTACTGCTGCTGAAGCAGATCGTCCTGAACAATGAAATCGTTGCATGTCTAAACTTGAGTGCAATGATTTGGCGAAAATGTAGCTAAATATTATCCGCATTTTCTTACATATGTTGCACTAGCTTGAGAGGATCATTGGTATGAAAAACAGGAACAGTATTGAATTTGTCGAATATGGAGAAGGTGCAGGTTATTATGCAGGTATAATTAAATACAGTGGATGATGTATATGTATACATACAAGAAATTCATGCATATGTGATCTAGGTTTGTACGCGCAGAGACAAAGGAATGCTTCCTTCCTCTCTCCTTCGACCTTCTCTTGGTCCTGTTGTACCCTAGTGAAGGGGGAGAGAGGAGGCACGCAGGAAGAAAGAAGAATAAGAGGAGCAAGCGGGACTTCCACTTATACGCTGCTCGGATTCAATTAACTCTCCACCTTCTTTCCTCTTTCTTCTTCTCATCTCGCGGCGGTATGCTTGCAGCGCCTTCATCTATACAGGGTGTCTCACACAACCTTCCTGTACCTACTTTTCCTTAGAGTTAGGTTAAGCTCCTACTTACTTACTTGACTGCTTATTATCCATTTATTACGTAACGTTTTTCTCACCTATTTTTCTCACTTACGACTTCTCTCCCAAGTTTTAAGCATCCTTTCTTATCCATCTACAGTATAATTTATTCGTACTGTATCAAATTAGTGTGGAAATTACCCCAATGCAAGAACTGTGAAACTAATAGTTTATAGGATATTGATTTTTTAATTGAGGGTAGGCTTCAAAAAATCGGTTGCCCCAGTGATCCATTTTTGGATATCGAATTCTGGAAAAAAGTCTTTCGATACCTTCAACTTTTCATAAGTTTATAGTTTCAGTATTTCATCAGCACGTTTACCAAAACATTTTAGGCAAAAAAGTGGATGGTGTTGATTATTTATAATATCTATAAAACGCTTTTCATGTAGTAAAACTTTTGTTATTAACATAATTCAAAGTTGATGTAAAAATAAAAAATACTTCTTGATTCATAAGGGAAGCAAAGTGCTTCACAACGAATTTCAATATGCTACAAAATCTCAATTTTCAAAATATCAATGATGTTAATGCAGAAAATATTTGTTTCTAAATTCATCATAAACAATTTTAGTGGCAACAGTCACACATATTACTATAAACTTCCACTCCACTTTATCGAATAATTTATTGACTCTCTCAGGTTTTCTTTGACATTCCCTGACTTTCCCTAAGCAGATTGTGGTGAAAGAGAAGCTCTACAGGAAAATGTAGTACTTTCACTATGAGCCGTTTGGTCGAATCTGTTTAATTCTGATTTCCAGACAGTAGATGTAGTCCTAGATATCTATAGTGAAAAAACTGGTTTCATAAACCACTGCAGGATTCCTCGGGGGAGCAGGTGCCATTTTACGGAATGACACCCGCTTCCGGTAACACGGCAGTAAAAATATCACCACAATCACCGCTCGCGAGCGTGAGATAAGTGTCGACAGCGTGGCGAGCTCGTGTGTCTGATACCTACGGAGCGACCCACGAATAACTGCCTTCTGCATTCTAACCGCAACTGACTGATCATATATGCGTATATACTAATATTATATAAACGCAATGGAACAGATTTAACCCCATAGGTGTCAACACTTTTTAAATATTAATCTCAAGAATGAAGAAAATCAAATTAAAGAAATTATAACTGGAATTTATTCCTGTAGGAGTCCTCCATAAACTACGTTATCAGTTAACGTAAATACAAGATTAAATTTTATAAGAAATATTTTAAATTCCTGAGAAATCAAGTCGAAATATATTGAATATTTTTTTCTTAAAAAGACAAATTTTCAAGTAAATATAGTTTGAATTTTAATTAAATAGTTATTTTTTAAGCGAAAAAGACGAAATTGTTCGAAAACCTCGAAACATACATTTTAAACCAAACGGTAGAATTTTGAAGGAAATAGATTAAAATTCAATTTAAAAAAGGTTAATTTTCATTCATTAGATGAGAGTGGAATTTTCAACCCTAAAAGTTTAATTTTCATCAAAAATATTTCATTTAATACGATAAAACGATTCTTCAATCAGTTGAATTAAACGAAAAAAACAACTAATTTGAACAAAATAGTTAAATTCTCAAGCAAATAGATTAATTTTTAGACGATAAAGGTAAACTTTAGCCAAATAATTAAATTTTCAAATAAAACAATAATTTTTTTTATCTTGAGTGTAATCGTCAAATTTTTAGTTTAAAAAATTAATTCATAACAACAAGAAAAATAAATTTTCAATCAGGTGAACCGAAAAGACAAACTTTTAGCTAAATAGTTGAAACCTCAACAAAAATGATGAATTTTAAACAAGATACATAAAATTTTTACTAAATAGTTTATGTTTTAAATTATTAATAATAAACTTCTAACCAAAAATGGAAAAGTTATATTTTTAGAAAAAAATTAATTTTCTACAAATAAGTTTCAATAAATTATTAAAATTTTCGATAAAAAGATGAAAATTCCACGAAAAAGAAAAATTTTCCAAAAAATAATGAGTTTTAATGCAAAAAAAAAAACGAAATATCTACAAAACAGTTGAATTTTCAACCCGAAAATACGATTTTATGACGTGAAAATTTATTCTCTAGCAAATGATTCAATTTTTACAATAATGGTTTACTTTTTAACTAAATTGTTAAATTTTCAACAAAAAAGTCAATTATCAACATTATTTAATTAATAATTGTCTGAATAATTGTAGATAATTCAAAACTAATAATAATTGAAATAATTGTCTAACAAATTTTTCAATTTCCAAGCTAAAAAGACGAATTTAGAGACAAAAAGTTCAATTTTCAATTCCTAAATATGAATGTTTAATCAATGATAATGAATTTTCAAAAAAGTACATAAATTTTCAACTAAATAGTTGAAATTTCAACTCGAAAAGATCATTTTTCAATTAAAAATAGCAGATTAAAAAGAAAATGAAAATTTTTCTGTTTTACGTGAGAAAATTAATTCACAACAACGAAAACAAATTTTCAACGAAAGAGACGATTTTTCAACTAAAATGATCAATCTTAAAAAAATATAATTTTAAACCGAATAGTTTTAATTTCTATTAGAAAAAAACCATTATTTATTTAAAATGTTAATTTTTAGCAAAAAAATGGAATACTTACTTTCTTACTTGAAAAAATTAAATAAAAAAAAAGAATTATTAATGAAAGAGAAGAATTTTCAACTAAAATCATGAATCTTAAAAAAAAATTTCATCCAAAAAGTTGAAATTTTCACTAGAAAATATCAGATGTTAATTAAAAATATCCATTTTAAACCAGAAATAAAATACTTACATTTTAATAAAAAAAAAAAATTAATTTAGAAAAAAAATTCCGAAGATACAAATTTTGAACTAAAATTTTAGATTTAAAGGAAAAAACAATTTTCAACGCAAAAAATTTCAATATTCAACCCAAAAGTTAATTTTTGAACCAAAAAGATAATTTTATAAAAATATAATAGTAAAATAGTTGCATTTTCAAGAAAATAATGAAATTTCCAACCAAAGAGATGAAGCTGCAACTAAAAAATAATTATTATTAACAAAGTAACTCAACTTTTAAATAAGTAGTTGAATTTTTTAACAGAAAAAAGATGACTTTTAAAAAAAAATAGTTGTATGATCAATAAAATGATTAAATTTTTAACCAAAGAGATAAAGCTTAAACTAAAAAAAAATTATTAACAAAGTAGCAAATTTTCTAAACAAGTAATTAAATTTTTAAACAGGAAAAAGATTAATTTTTAGGAAATTATTTGTATGTTCAATCAAATAAATAAATTTTTAACCAAACAGATAAAGCTTCAACCTAATAAAAGAATTTTTAACTAATTAGTTCAACTTTCAAACCAAGTAGTTGAATGTTTGAACAAAAAAGTGACTTTTTAACAAAATAGTTGAATTTTAAATAAAATAATTAAATTTTCAACCAAATACTAAAATTTTTAGCTAAAAGAGATAAATATCAAACCAGAAATACAATGGCAGACTTCCCAACCAAATTTAGTTTGATTTTTTCCATGTTTAAGCAAAAAAATTCATCTCTTTTGTTGAAAAGTTAACTATTTGGTTCACAATTCATCTTTTTTAGGTACAATATTAACTAATTGGTTAAAAGTTTAATTAGTTTGTTAAAAATTCGTATTTTTGTAAGATTTACCTCCTTGGTAGAAAATTTAACCAGGCCATTCTTAAAAAATTAATCTTCCGGGTTAAGAAATCATCTTTCAGGTTGAACTCTTCTGTTGAATTTTTTTTGCGGAATCCTTATTTTAGTTGAAAATTCATCTCTTTTGTAGAAAATTCGTCTTTTCTCGTCGAAAATGAACCTGCTTGGTTGGTAAATTCATCCTGATTGGTACAAAATGCAACTGTTTCGTTTTCAATGAATCTGGTTTGGTTGAGGGTTCAACAATTTGGTAGATAATTAAACTATTGATTGAAAACTACTTTTTTGGTTGCAAATTCATATTTTTGTTTAAATATACCATTTGGTTAGAAATTAAACTATTTTGATAAAAATTTAACTTTCCTCATGGCAATTTATTATATTCATGGACAAGTGTCTATATACTGAGAAAAAAAATTGATTTATTCAAAGAAATATATTACTGAATACGTCTAATCAAATATTGTTTTGGTCGAAGACAATTTTTCTTATCTAAAGAAATAATGTTTTTCATATAAAAAAATCATTTTTGTTGTAAGCAACATTTCTTTAGATTAAACAAATATTTGAATAGACTTAAGTTCAGTACTGCATTTCTTTGAATCAAGGAATCTTTATTCTCAGTGTAAGAATGGCCCTCTTCGACGAAGAAGGCGTGGATCTCGAAACAGTAAAGGTACGTGGGTTAGCGTTCGTAGATGATAAGGTTATTGGGGCAGAGTGAATCGAAGAGTTGCAACTGTTCAGCGAACTGATGACAAGCATGAAGAACATGTGCCTCAAAATAACAATTACCTCAAATAAAACAAAAATTATAGTCTTTAAATGAAAGGGCAAGAAAAGAATGTTCCAAGATTCTGCTAATTGATGAGAGGATGGAACAAGTTTATAGGTACCTATATCTTCGTAATTTATTCACTATTGACTTTCAGGTTGAGGTAGTGGTGAGGGGGGGATTTTCCTAAAATTGTTAACCTAGTTTACGAACGGCGCCTTAGCCGTTACAATGGATAACTTATCATTTTAGAGGACATACAGTTTGTATGCTTTCTTCAGACTTGTTGAAAAGAAGTTTGAATCGATGTCTGTCAGGGAATGAATTACGGCCTGGTTTGTCACGCATCTCACTTGGGTAATTAGATTAGAGAAATGGGATTGGCGATCGTAGGCGTAGGAGGACAGCTCCTTTGCTGTTTAGCAGCTTTGCTGCCAAGCAAGCAACTCTTGAGACAATCTTGACGAAAAGTGGACTTTTTCGCTGTACTGGTCGTAAGATCGTCTTTCGTCGCAGAAAACGGTGTCTTGAGGCTGAGTTGGAGTCGGAATCGCAGCAGCAGCAGCAGCAGCAGCCCAAGCAAGCAGCGCCTCTCCTCGAGACGATCTCGGTCCTCTCTCTCTCTTTGGTTTCCCACGAGAACCGCCGCCACCGCCTTCTGGAATGTCGCTCTCCCCTCCACCCCTTTGCCCTTGCCCTCCTCATCCTCAACCACTGCCACCTCCTTTACCCCCAGTCTCCTCATGTCCCTTGAAGAATCATCCATCCACTGACTCTCCCCCCTCCTCTCACTCACTCTCGCACTCCCTCTCTCTCTCTGACCATTTCTCTTTCTCTTCGTTCCTCCGCGATTTTCTCTCTCCCTTCCTTTTCTATCTGCACCCTCTTTTCTAGTGTCCTTTTTTCTCATAACACTTAACAGGGTGCTGGGTGCTCCACAGAGTCCATAGGTGTATCTATGTACTTTAGATAGGCTTGTCCGTGACAAGGAGGTTAATGCGAGATATATCACTTTTAAAGTTGTAAAATAAATTCAATTATTTAAGGTCGTCTAGCTTCTATCGGTATTGACACCTTGGTTTCCTCTGCAGACTCTTAAATTTCAATCAGTCAAAATTTGAATAATTAAATTAATCAAACATGACTTGACTGAAGAAGTAGTCTTTTCTATTGCTGACTATTACTGACTAAACAAAAATAGTCACTTGAAATGACTGATTTTCTGGTAATATCAGTTAACGTTAGTTTGACATAATAAAATATGAAAATTATTTTTCAATTAGAATATTTAATTAAATTCCTTAATTTTCATAAATTTTATAATGATTTGAAGCGAAATCAATATTTTTTTTCGCTCGACAATATTTATGAATTTTTGTTGGTCCTTCCTAAGGGAGGAATTTAAATTACGCAACAACTCAAGGGGGAGGGAGGGGTCGAGAGATTTTGTTACGGTTTGTTTCACTAGGTGGGGGGGGGGGAGTTCTTTATGCATGTACGTCATTTTTGGAAATTTGCAAATAAAACAAATAACTCAGAAATTGTAAAAAAATTTAATGATAAAAAAGTCAGGGAATTTTATTGATCGGGGAAAAGTTAGGGATACAGATAACAAATCTAGAAAATTAGAGTATTTCTATAAGTTTAGATAACTGTCAAGCAGAATAAATTTTAAATTTGTTTATTTTGAATCAAAATTTTTTTATTCCATTATTTACACAAGATTATAGCTTAAAAATGTTACAACTTTAAGGTTCTGTTATTTAATTTTATTAATGATCAGGGGAAATAAAAATATAATAAACAAAAAAATTGGGAATTTTTAAAATAAAGTTTTTTGTAATTTATTTTTCTTGTATTGATATTTATACTTCTTTTTTCTATATTTTTTTGTAGCCTTTTTCTCTTGAAGATTATCTTTTTTGTTATAAATTTTATTAATATTTGTAAGATTTAACAACTTTGCTAAAAAAAAATTCTTTTTGGTTAAATTAATAACTCGAGGAAAATTTACCTTTTATTTTAAATTTATATTTTGTCCAACGGGCAACTAGAATCTTTCTTGGATAAAAATTGAACTATTTTTTTGAAAATTTGTCTTTTTAATTTAAAAATTCACCTGTTTCCAAATCCAAAAAAGATTTTAGTAGCCGTTTCTACTATTTTGTTTAAAAATTTAATCTTCATCACTTTGGTTAAAGTTTAACGATTTAGTTGAAAATTGATCTGTTTAAATTGAAAATTCTACTGCTTAAGTAAAATTTTAACTACTTTATTGAATTTTTGTTGATGAATTTTATCTCTGCTTGAAAATTTAACTATTTTATTAAACATATTTTTTGCGAAAATTTTTTCGGACCATCGCTTCTTACCAATTTTTGAAAAATAATTGCATTTTAGTAAATGACGTCTTATTTTTCCAGGTACACATTCTCTATAACTCTATTTTCTCCCATTTTCAAAATAACTAAATAGTTTTATTAACAAAAAAATAGTCCTCTTGTAGAGAATATTTTCCTGGAAAAATAAGCCATCATTTATTAAAATGCAATCATTTTTAAAAATTTGGTGAGAAGCGATGGCCAGAAAAAATTCAATTGCAAAAAACATTGTTTTTCAGATATCTGACTTTTGGCACGACAACTACCTTAAATACAAATAATTTCCATTAGTTTCACGTCCCATATTTTACTACAATTATACTACCATTTCCCTTTCCCTTTACCATTTTCCTTCCCCTTTAACCCTTTCTCATTCTCCCCTTGCATTTTCCTTTTCCCTTTCCCAATCCACTTTACCGATTTCCTTTCTCCTTTCTCCTGTTCACTTTCCCCTTTTCACTATTTCCCTTCCCTTTTACCCATTCTCCTTTAAAGTTTCCTAATTCCACCATTTTCCCTTTTCCCCTTTCTTTATTTCTCCGTTCCCTTTACCCTTTTTGTTTTTTCTATTCTCCTCTTTCTCCTTTTATTTTTCCCTTTTCCCATTTCTGACCTTTTACTGTTTCGCTTTCCCCTTCCCCTTTTAAACTTTGTCTTTGCATCCTTTCCCAGGTCCTGTTCAACCTTTTTCTCTTTTTCGTGCTTCCCCCTTCCTTTTTTCTTTTCCCTTTCCATTTTTACCCTTTCCCCTTTCTTATTTTTCTCATTCCTCTTTCAATGTTCACCCCTTCGGCTTTTCCCATTTTCCTGTTCTCTCTATCCTTGTTGTTTTTCCTGTTATTCAATTTCCCCTTTTATTTTTCTCTATCCCCCTTTTCCTCTTTCCCCCTTTTCCGCCTTTTGCTTTTCACCCTTTCCAGTGTCTCATTTTCTTCTTTTCTTTACCTTTAAACTATTCCCTTTTTTTGTTTAACTTTCCCCTTCCCCTTTTAAACCTTTTCCCTTTCCCTTCACGCTTCTTCTCTTTTTCTCATTTCCCCCTTTCCTTTCTTTTCCCTTTTCCCCTTTTCCCTTTACTATTTTCCCCTTTCTTAAATATTTTCTGATGAAAAGTTTCAATCAAAAAGCACTTAAATTTACATCGTATGATATTACCACTTCTGCCGGGCGTACCACTTGTGTGGTGCTGTGCATGTATAGCGGGCGTAAAGTCATTTGTGTAGCGGGCGTAAAGTTTCATGTTAGCCCGGTGGCGAGGTGCGCATGTGCGAAGGACACTGGGCTGTAAGTGGCCACATTACGCTTGCTTGGCGTGCATGAAATGGCGCGTTTTCAAGGGGGGTCGAACAAAAAATGTTTTTCGGCTCAATTTTATTTTAATTTATGTGAACCGTTAGATATAAAGAAAAATCTAGGATTTAAAATTCATTTTAATAAATTACTCAAATTTACTATAAGTGACTAATTAATACGTTGAATGTTACTGATTAGATCAATTTTATTTCAGAATTAATTTTTTTTCTGGAAAACTCAACTACTTGGTTACAAGTTGAACTACTTACTACTTTGTTAAAAATTCATCCTTTTTGTTCAAAACTGATCTCGATGGTAGCAAATTGAACTTTTTTCTTAAAAAAAAGTTGTTTTAACAAATACAAATTAATTTTTTAATATTGAAAATTGAAGTTTTTCACTTTTTTAATTTTTCTTCTTTATTAAAAAGTTCAACAATTCGTAAAACATTTTGTTGTTTTTGAGAAAAAAATTTTTTTATTACAAATTCTACTGAAAATTTTTGTTGAAAATTAATCTCTGTATAAAAATTTAAATATATTGTTAAAAATTCGTTGCAATTGATTTTTAAAAATTTATTTTGTAGAAGGGAAAATTTAGCTATTCCATTTTTCGTTTAAAATTTATCGTTTTTGGTTTATAAATTAAACTATTTGAACAAAAATTCATGTAGTTAAAAATTCCTCATTTGAGTTGAAAACTTATTTCAATGGTGGGAATTTGAACTATTTTTTTTGAAAATTCTTGTTTTTTAAAATGAAAATTTATTTTAAACCAAAAATTTCGGTTTTCCATTTTTTTTAAATTGTCTTCTTTATTAAAAAGTTCAAATATTCGTTTAAAATTTCCTATATTCATTGAAAATTCGACTTTATTGGTAAATATAAATATTTTTGCCCCAAAAATCTTCTTTTTGGTTAAATTGATACTCCCAATTCTTTTTCTTGAAATATCAATTCAAATCATTTTTTGCTGAGACTTCATCTTTTTCATTGAAAATTTAATTGCGTTCTTAAAACATCATTTTTTTACTGAAAATTTATTTATTTGTTTGAAAATGCCACTATTTTGTTGAAAATTCCTTGTATTTGATTGAAATTTATTTTGTTAAAGTGAAAATTTAAATATTTGATTATTGGATAAAAATTGACCTTTTTTTGTAACAAATTTAAGTATTTAGTTAAAAATTCATGCCGTTTAATAAAAATTCATGTCTTTTATTGAATATGTATTTGAATATGTATTTTAAAATTGATCGGTTTGATGGAAAATTGAACTATTTGGTTGAATTTTTTTTTCTTAATTGAAAATTCAACTTTTTTCGTTAAAAATTTTACGTGTTTATTCAAAATTCTTGTATCTTGTTGAAAAACTGTTTTTTGGTAAAAATTACTTGTCGGAAATTTAGTTTTTGTTTTCATATATATACTTGATTAAAAGTTAAATTGTTTAATTAAAAATTTATTCATTTGGTTAATTATTCCTCTTTTCAGTACAATATTCAGCCCTTGGATGAGAAATTTAAATATCCTGTTGAAAACTCTTTTTCTGTTTTTGTTAAAAATGATCCTTTTTTTAGTTGAAAATTCAAATTTTCGGCAAAAGTCCATTTTTCAAATTCATCTATGTACTGAGTTTAAAGTTAAACTCCCTAATTAAAAATTAATTATTGTAATTAATTTTTCCTGTTTTTAGTTGAAAATTGAATCATTTGGTTGAAAATTAAATTTCTTGGAGGAACATTTTTTTCGTCTTTGTACTTGCTTTAAAGTTAAAATGGTAAATGATTCCTCTTTTGAGTTGAAAATTCTTCCGTTTGCTTTAAATTTAACTATTGTGTTGCAAATTTGTTTATTTTCTTAAAAGTTAATTTTTTTAAATTCAAATTTGTACTTTTTTTGAAAAGTTCTGGTTGGAAATGTATGCACTTTTCTGAAAATTCGTCGCTTTTGGTTTCAAACTGATCTTCTTTGCAAAAATACTATTTTTTTATAAAATCGCTGCTTTGTAAAAAAATCATTTTTTTGGTTAATGATTCCTTTTTTAAGTTAAAATATTCTTCGGTTTAGTTGAAAATTTAACTATTTTGTTGAAATTTCGTTTCTTTGTTCAAAAGTTAACCTTTTTTAATTAAAATTTCCACTTTTTGGCAAAACACTCTTGTGCTTTGTTGACAAATTTTCTTTTGGTAAAAAATTAATTTTCTTGGCAGAAATTAATTTTTTTAAATTTGTTTGTATAATTATTTTAATTTTAAACTGTTCAATTGAAAATGTATTCTTTTGGTTAATGATTCAACTTTCGAGTTAAAAATTCATCAGCTTGTTGAAAATTGAACTATTTTGTTGAAAATTCGATATTTCGGTTGATTATATTAATACATTTTAGTTGAAAATTCAATTTTTAGGTGGAAAATTGATTTGTTTTGTTAAAAATTCATCGTTTTTGGTATAAAACTAATCTTCTTGGCGGAAAATTAGTTTTTTTTAAAACTCAACTGCTTTGTTACAAGTTATTGAAAATTCATTTTTTTTGGCGATTCCTCTTTTTAGTTGAAAATTCATCTATTTGGTTGAAGATAAAACTACTTTGTTGAAAACTTGATTTTTTCTTTAAAACAAATCCTTTTTAGTAGAAAAACTATCGGGTTCAAAATTCGTCTTTTGATAAAAAATTATTTTTCTGGGTTTAAAAATAGTATTTTTTGATTAAAAATGAACCCATTTATATGATAGTTCAGTAGTTTGGATAATTAAATATGACTGATTTCATCAATGAGTCAAATTGACTGATTTGAAAAGTAAGTTTTGAGTGAAGTTAATTTTCAACCAAGACAGATGAATTTTTAAAGAAACAGTTGAATTTGCAACTAAAAAAAAAAAATAAGATTCAACAAAATGAAACAAATTTTTAATCAGATGAACTCAATCAAAAAGACGAATTTTTAACAAAATAGTTGAAACCTCAACGAAAATGATGAATTTTCAAAAACAAAAATTATCTTCCTAAAATATCAGTTTTTTAACCAAAAATGAAATCGTTTAATTTTCAATGTAAAAAAAATAATTTGCAACAAGAAGAAACGAATTTTCAGCCAGTTGCATTAAACTAAAAAAGATTAATTTTAAACAAAATAGTTGAATCTTTATACCATAATAGACGAATTAAACTTATAAAGAATAAATTTTCCACTAAAAATTACATAGCTACATTTTCAGATAAAAATATGAATTTGAAACTAAAAAAATAATTTTAAGCAGAATATTTAAATTTTCAAATAAATAGTTTAATTATTAACCGAATATTTTTATTTTATACGTAATTGTTGAATTAAATCAAGAAGGACGAACTTTCAAAAAAATGTTTTTTAAGTTTTATGAATTTTCAAAAAAAGAAGCATTTTTAATAAAACTGTTGAACATTAGAACAAAGAGTTAAATTTTCGACCAAAAAGTTTAATTTTTAGTCAACAAGATTATTTTTCAATCATATGGTTAAATACTTTTAAACTAAAAAAAAAATTTTCGAACACAAATTGAATAGGTTAATTTTCAGTAAATAAATAAATTTCTAAATATAAATAAAACACATTTTAAACAAAATATTTAAATTTTCGAACAAGAAGATAAATCTTCAACAGCAAAAAAGGAATATTTCACAAAGCATTTTAAATTTTAACCAAGTAGTTGAATTTTTTTAACAAAGAAAAATGAGTTTCATCAAAATTAATAAGTTTCCTAAAAAATAATTAAATTTCCAACCATATAGTAGAATTTTTAATCAAGCGAGATGAATTTTAAACCAAAAATATAATGGTAATATTTTCAGCAAAAAATTATTAACTTTCAACCTTACTGGGTGCTCTTAAATGCAATTTTTTTTTTTTTAATGTATTTAAAAGTTTTCTCTTACTCCTATCAAATAATTTGATCTCATTATTTTTTATTGCTCGATTAGCGGTTATATAAAATTAAATTTATTTTTCTCATTTCAAAAATAGGTGGAGGGTGAGCTTCATTATCAAATAAAATTGAAATGAGAATATTATATTGTATATATTTTCGAAAAATTAGAATTATATATTATTATTATTTATTTTTATCATATATTATATTGTATATTATCCGAGTTCTGTGAAAATTTAAATTAATTATGTTTTTTTTTGCACAATTCAGAATTTTGCAAACATAACATTATTGTCTACTGTAAAAATTGCAAGTAGATGTTTTGATAACATTCTCTATTTTTTTACCTAATAGTAGGAACTATTGAAGATAAATTTTCAAAGAAAAATGAAATAGCAGTCCAATTAAAAAAATGTTTACTAAAAGAAAACGATTTTTTAATTTTTAACTAAAAAAATAAATTTTTAACAAAAAATAGAATAGTGAAATTTTCAGATAAAAAATTAAATTTTTAACAATATAATTAAATTTGTAACATAATAGTGAGTTTTCAAATAAGGAAGAAAACATTTTAAACCAAAAATGGAACAGTTAATTTTTCTGTTCAAATAATTAATTTTCAGCAAAAAAAAAGCGAAATTTTCAGTAGAATCGTTTTATTTTTTAGTCATAATGATGAAGCTTCGACTAAAGTTATGAATCTTCGACCAAAAAAATGCTTTTAACAAAATGGTATAACTTTGAACCAAAAATGATGAATTATCAACAAAAAATTGAATAGTTGATATTCCAACGAATAAATTTTAATATTTCAAAATTAATTTAAAAACAGTTTAACTCAAAAAAAAAAAAATAATAATCAATTTGGCACCGACGGAAATGAATTTGCAACTAAAAAAATTTGTAACCAAAAATGACATTGTTCAATTTTCAGTTGAAAAAAAATGTTACCAAAAAAAAAGAAGTTTGAACAAAATACTTAAATTTTTAATTAAAAATAATGACTTTTGAACCAAAAAGATGAATTTTCTACCAAAATGTCGAATTTTCAACTAAAAAATTAATTTTTAACAAAAATATTTTTTTTTTGAAGAAATTAGTTAAATTTGTAATCAAAGAAATGGATTCATTTCCAAAATAAATGAATTCAGAAACAAGAAGAATGATTTTATAAAAAAATTTAGTTTTCAAACACATAGTTAAATTTGCAACTAAAGTTATGAACCTTAGACCAAAAAATTGCTTCTTACAAAGTAGTATAACTTTGAACCAAAAATGATGAATTTTCAACAAAAAATTGAATGGTTAATATTCCAACAAAGAATTTTTTTAATATTTCAAAATTAAACTAAAAACAGTTTAACCTAAACAAAAAATAATAATAATCAAATTTTTACCGACAGAAATGAATTTGCAACTAAAACCAATTGCAACTGAAAAAATTTGTAACTAAAAATGACATTTTCACTTTTCAGTTGAAAATAAATGTTAACAAAAAAAGGAGGTTTGAACAAAATACTTAAATATTTTTTTTAACAAAGTAGTTAAATTTGTAACCTCATAAATTAATTTTTTTTACAAAAATAAATGAATTTAGAAAGGAGAAGAATGATTTTATAAAAAAAGTCAGTTCTCAAACACATAGTTGAATTTTCAACTAAAAATATCAGTTTTAAAGAAAAGAGAAATTAATTTTTAGAAACTAGTTCAATTATCAACCGAAAATTGAATTATAAATCTAAAAGATTAATTTTTAAGCATTAAGAATAATTTTCAACCAGAAGAGAAGAATTTTCAATAAAATACCTGAATTTTCATCCAAATTGAATTTAACCAGGAAGGACGAATTTTCAACAAATTATGTAATTTTTCAAATAAAAAGAAAAGTTTTTAACCAAAAATAAAAACAAAAAAATGTAAAAGACAAATTTTCAACTGAAGGGAAGATACCTTAATAATAATTTTTTAATCAAAAACAATTTAAAAAGACAACAAAAAAAACAGCCGATTTTTCTCCAAAACAGTTTGTTTTTTAATGTAATAATAGAGTTTTTCTTTAGTTTTCACTTTAAAAAATAAAAAACGTTTTAAAACATCTACTTTAAAAAGTTCTTTCAGTAAACAATAACGTTATATTTGTAAAATTATAAACTATGCAAAAAAACTGACCGTACTTAAAATATTAATTTTTTTCTTTTCAAACTGAATGACTAAGAGTTTAACTTTATTTTACAAAAACTGTAAAGTTACTTACAATTAAAAAGTTTTTAAATTTAATTTTACTTAAGCTATATAAATTTTTAAGAATAATTTGCAAAAAAAAATTATTTTTCATATATTTTTAATTTTTGCAGAACTCGGACCCCAACAGATTGCGAAACTTCACGGCATACACAAAAGCTAGCGTGTTACATTTTACAGGCGCAAAAAAATACAGAATTTGGAATCACGAAAAAAATCTGAACATTTTCCGAAAAAATTACTTTCTCCTCTCCAGTATAATTGCCTTTAGTTTATTTGGTTTAAACATTACATTAAAAAATGCATTCTCGTAGAAGATTTATGGTTCTGGCGAAAATGCTAGTCATTTTGAGAGCCTTAAGGTTATTCACCCTCAAAATTTATGATTGATTCTTACTGCTTCAAGTCGACAAAAAAAAATTCAAAATGCTAAAAACTAACAAAATGAAGATTGTTTTTCTAAAACTTAAATGTTTTTTTTAATGTGCGAGGTTCGAAAAAATTCCAAAGAGTTTTAAAAAATGTTCTTTTCTGTTTCACAACATTTTTTATTTGTTCTAAATATTTTTTTTAAGCATTTCCAAGATTCTACGGCGGTTTTAAAAATTTGCCGGTAAAAAAATTTTGAAACGATGAATATTGAAAGAATGAGGAACCCCCATCAGAAATAGAAAGTCAATTAACTAATTTTTTTTGAATTTAATAATAAATAAATCAATATTTTTGAGAAGCCTATCTACTATCAAAATATAACAATACTGGATATTTCAAGAAGGACTTTTATGTAATTGGAAGATTTTAATTTTTTTATATCATTTTAGACTTTAGTGAAGGCTGAAATTGTGAAAAAAAGTAATCAGTTGGTAATTAATTAATTAGTTATTCAGTTTACATAAAAAAATCATCAATCAATTATTTTAATTAATATATTAAAATAATTTCTACTTTATATTTTTATGAAATTTAGAATTAATAATAACATTTTCAACTAATTGCAGAAAAGTTGAAATATAATTGTGAAAATTAAAATTATATACTTACAAAAATTATTAAACTTTTATTATACAGATTTATGTTACTTAATTATTTATTGTTACTTAATTAATGACTCAATAAAATTAAAAGCATTAAATAATTATTTTTATGAATTAAAAAATTATGAAACTGGAATAGGGGTATTTTAAATATATAACAAAAGTGAATAATTCAAATAATTTTTATTGTACATTTTTCGAAGAATTTGCGTTATTTATAATATTTTAAACTATTGCAGAAAAAATAAAAATATATTCGCAAATAATTTCGAAATCAGAATACAGATGCTCATTTTATATCGCAAAACTTTACAAAAATAATGTAATATAATGTAATGTAAAGAAATTACAATTCAATCTTTATGTAATTAAATATTGTAAAAAAATGAGGTTATAATTAATTAATGTCTTTTTTAAGTAAAAAGCATTAAACTATTAATATTATTTAATTTTCATTTAGACATTAAAATCATTTTTATGCTACTTTTTACTTTTAATTTTCACTTTCATTTCTTAAAATTGTATTTATTAATAACATTTTAAACTAATTACAGAAATCATAAGTTTTAATAGAATAAATTAACAGTTAATCAGTTTCAAACATAAAAATCAATAATAAATCATTTTCATTTATTTATTCTAATGATTTTTATATTAATTTTCTTTAAATTTGAAAAATCATAAAAAATCATAAAAATTTATTAGATTTATTCTAAAGAGAAAATAAACTTATATTTTAAAAGTAATACCTAATATATTGAATTACATAATCTGAAAATAAAAAATCAATTCATGTTACTTAATTTAAAACATCTTAAATTGAATCTTTATGTAATGCAATTTGCTGTCAAAATTAACCAACTAAAAATTAAATGAATAATTAACAACATTAAAAGCCTCAAGTAATTATTTTTAATGAAAATATAAAAATATTTTTAATTTTACATATTTTTTAAATTTTATTTTCTGAATATGTTTATTTCTTTTGAAATAATTCCAGAAAATTAAAGTTTTAACAAAATTACTTAATAAATATTCAATAATTTCAAAAAAAAGCATTAAACCATTATTTTAATTGAAAATTCAAATAATTTAAAGCTTAAAAAATAATTTTTATTGAAATATTTAAATAATTTTCAATTTTAATATTTTTTAAATATAAACTTGTCTTTGTTTGACTTTACTTAACTATAAGCTTTTAACTAAATATTATTATTATTATTATTATTACTACTATTCAACTAATTATTTTTATTAAAATGTATGTACATATAATTTTTAAAATTTAATTCAGATATACTCATTTTCAATATCGCAAATATTAGAAAAAATGATTGTCATAGAAATATTTTTAAATAAATAATAATTTTTGTTTTAGAAATAATATCCAATATTTAATTACAAAACTTTAATGCAAATAATCAATTTATTTGGCTTAATTTAAAACAATTTATATTCAGTATTGTTATAAAAAATAAATTAGTTAATAGTTAGTTAATCAGTTCATAATATAAAAAGCAGTAATGAATTAGTTTAATTAAAACAACAAAATAATTTTTACCTAATATTTTGCTGAAAATTTAAAAGTAATAATAATCTTTTAAAATAATTCTATTAATCATTAAAACAAATTGACATACAATTTTGAAGATGGAATTTTGATAATAATTTTTAAATATCCAAGACATTTTTAAAATGATGAAATTGGAAAAAATGTTAAACAAAAACAATAATAAATTACTTGGTCCATGGTAGAAATGGAAACAAACTTTAGTTTGTACACACAAATGTCCCTCTGACTACCGATACTTAAAATACATAAATTTTGGTTTATAATGTGACGCTGAGGTGGCGCCACCAACTTGGAGAATTTAAATTTATTAATTGTTTTATTATTATTAACCGATTAATTTTTTTCAGAATATTAAATTTCATAAAGATATAGGTTTAATATTGTTTAACTGAGAAAATAAATTTATTATTTGATTTGAGCTTATGTTATTCAATATGGGATATGATTTGTGTGATAAAAGTTTATATACAGTTTATAAATAATTATCTGAATTTTATCTTCAAAATTATATGTCAATATGTTTTAAATTTTTATGGAATTAGTTTAAAAGATTATTAATACTTCAAATTTGCAGATAATATTATTCAAATAATTTAATTTACATATTTAAATATTTTTAAAAAATTATTTTAATGCTTCAATGAAAATAATTTATTACTGCTTTTTAAATTTTGAACTTATTAACTGATTGAATTGACTGATTGATTTTGTTCAAAATACTGAATATAAATTCTTTTTAAATTAAGTCACATAAATTAATTATTTGCATTTAAATTATGTAATTAAGTATTGGCTATTATTTCTAAAATAAAATTTGTTATTTGTTTAAAATATCTCCATTACAATAATTTTTTATAATGCATACATTTTACTGAAAATAATTAATTAAACGTTTTTATGTCCTTTACTCATTAATTAATTATTAATAGATTCCAAAAAAGTTTAGTATTTCTAGAAGTACTTAAAAGCTTATAATTAATTAAATTTAAACAAAGACAAGTTTAAATTTAAAAACTAATAAAAATTAAAATTATTTAAATGTCTCAATGAAACTAATTTTTTTAAAGCTTTAAACTATTTTAATTTTTAATTTAATTAATGGTTTACTACTTTTCATTTTGAAATTATTGAATATTTATTAACTAATTCTATTCAAAAGTCAACTTTCTGAAATTATTTCAAAAGAAATAAAAATATTGAGAAATTAAAATTAAAATTTTAAAAAATATATAAAATTAAAAATAAATTGATTTTCTCAATGAAAATAATTGCTGGAGGCTTTTTATGTTGTTAATTGTTCAATTAATTTCTAGATAATTAATTTTGACGACAATATTGAATTACATAAAGATTCAATTAAAGATATTTTAATTAAGTAGCATGAATTGATTTTTTATTTCCAGATTATTTAATTTAATATTAGGTATTACTTTTACAATAAAAGTTTATTTTCTCTTCAGAATACGTCTATTAAATTTTCTGATTTTAGTGATGCTTGTGAAGTGAAAAAAAAATCCAAATTTAATTTTCAAAATTATAAGTATAAATCATTTAAATTTTTTCAAAATTAGTTTTAAAGGTTATTGATGAATTAAACGTATAGAAATACTGTTTCAAATATAAGAAATATTAAGAGTAAAAATTATTTAAATGTTTCAAAGAAACTAATTTTTTAAAGCTTTAAATTATTTTATTTTTAAATTTATATTATGCTTTAATGCTTTTTTT
>JAAAKG020181131.1:3039-25944 GCA_010014905.2 Druon quercuslanigerum
TAGAGGATTTTATACCGATAACCTGTAATGGAACCTTATAATGAAACTAATCCACCAGAGTGCTCTACGACCTAGGTCTCTCGCTAGTGAGTTGTACGCAATAGTATGTACCTATAACTGACGATATTATAGTGGTTCGAGATGTATTCGATCACTTTTCTGTGACCAGTCGCTGGTTCATGTTTTTTTAAAGGGCGAGCTTGAAAAGGGGTTCGAAATGTGACCGATCACTCTTCTGTGAAGATTCGTCAGTCATACTGAATTTCGAGCGATGTATTCATAAAATGATGTACGAAACTAACTTAAAAACTCGTTAAGTCGAATCTCGAAAATAACTTGATTTCAAGCGGAAGAACTTGCAAAAACCTTCTTGCCCCTCTTGTTTTAATCTTATCTTGCTGTTATTCGTCATTTTAAAAAATTTACGTACTTTTTGGAGTCATATTGAACAGAAGGCGTCAAGCTAGACAAATACCTTAAATTTATTATATTAAAATTTTTTCGACACGGAGGAAATCGTGCTAGATTCTTTGCAGGATCCCCTACATGTTCTTTCGTGGCCACTTATAGGACGTATACACGTGCCGGTAAGGGCTCCCACATCCTCTGCATGTTCCTGTAAAGGTTCGTGTCTAACTTTCCTATGCTGAACCTATGTACGAGATCTGGTCATAGTTCTGGCAAAAGAACGCGCACAGGAACAGTTACGGGATCCTGTACAGGTTTTTTCAGCAGGAGTGGCGGAGTCTTCTATTCCATTACATGAGCATTCTCGCACCTCATCTCTGTTAATATACTGTTATAACAATAAAGTGAAATACGCTATTTTTAAAAACTTTAAAATTATAAAAAAGTAGAGTTATACTGCATTAGCCCTGGTTAAATAGAACCTAGAGTCAACTTAAAAATTTATTAGATATAAATAATAATTTGAATTCAACTTATAAAATAATAGAAGAAGCAAAACAACCTTCTATGCCAAACTTACGGAGTAACAGAAAATATAATTTTTAATGAAAAATGTAATAATTTTAAATGGTTTTCTTTTTAACTACAGGTGGTTGTGTTAGCAGTGTAGAT
This sequence comes from Druon quercuslanigerum, assembly GCA_010014905.2. Taxonomy (NCBI): domain Eukaryota; kingdom Metazoa; phylum Arthropoda; class Insecta; order Hymenoptera; family Cynipidae; genus Druon; species Druon quercuslanigerum. Next base: position 4,120 of record JAAAKG020181131.1, read on the forward strand.
GAATTTGGCGATATCGAACCTATAAGAAGAAATCACGAATACTGTGATTGGTTAGATTGGAAAAGAAGGTTTCATGAAACAATCAATAGCAAAAACTTAAATCAAGAACTTTCCCATATATTAGGACCCACTTTGAAAGAAGTAATTGGTCCTTACGGCATAGAAATAATAGAAAACTTTCAATTCCGAGAAAGTCATCAGAAGCTAAACTTTCATATTCTGTTAAGAAAATTGGACATTTTCTTTTATTTGCGGCGCTTTCCAAGAATGCCTACTGAATCTATCACAGAATACAGAGACCGATTGCTGGTAAGCACATAAGAGAATCCTATAATATTGTAAAAAAATCATTTTTAAGTTGTGCAGCCTGGGGTAGAGGGTCCAAAAATCGAGACTTTAAACATGCAGTGTACTTTTGGAAATTCTTTTTTTTTTAAAAAAAAAAAAAAATTAAATCCAATCGGAGAAAATCTTGCACTCCCATATATCGACTCATCGAGGTCAAAGATTAAACTTTAAATGTGGTTGTTGCTTTCGTTATAAAAAAATGTTTTTTTTCTATATTTGCCTCATTTTTTATGGTAAATTGAATGGTGTTGTCATTTTATTTTTTTTTAATTTAGACATTTTTTATATAATTACTTTTTGACAAAACAAATTGCGAATGGTAATATGCAAAACTGTAAAATGGTTGAAAAACTTTTTTGTACGGATCCCTGGAACGTTCCATTGGTACCTGAGGGGAACCTTCCTTTATTTTTGTTTTTAATAACAATTATCTCGTAAACCATAAGAGATAGGTAAAAATGAATGTCATTTTTTTAGTTTTGAGTACCGCATATATTACATTCATATATGATAATCATATCATAAACTAACTTCGATTTTATTGATGATAATAACATTAACTGTTATTTCTGTTTGGAACGTTCTCAAGCGGCCAATATTTCACGCGTTCCGCGAACGTTCTGGGAGCCTTCCGTGCTATTAGGGATTATAGTAAAATCCCAGCAAAAAAAATTTAATATGGGACATTGTACATTTTGCAGATAAATTTTTTCGCAGTGCTGATATAGAGTTTTGCAATTTTCAGTCGATCAGCAATTATTTCCTGACAAGTGTAAGGTTAAATATACAACCATTATCTTTCGTTCATTTTACTGCAAAAAATATTTAAAATTCTTTGACCCTTTCTGTATACAATGGTGAAATTTAGAGCCGGAAATAATCATTTGTTATTATGTTAATAACAAAAGAGTAGTAAACTGTCTCTTCCGAAACTAAAGAGCGTACGGAGTTAATTCTAGAAGCAAATTACATATTTTTTAATTCTGAAAATGGTGTATGCACTGGCAATAAGAAAAAAGTTGCGCTTGAATGTTTAAAAAGTTATCTTCTCCTCAGTAGAATATGCATATTATCGAAGGAAACGCACTCACAGCATGACATTGCCTTTGCTATTCCTAGTGAGTTACTGCTGCTGTTAGTGTCGTTCCCTCGATAATTTGTATTTTCCCAGAAATGAAAATAATTTTTTTAACATTTAAGCGCAACTGTTTGCTGATTAAATCTATATACACCATTTTCAGAAGCCAAATATGTGCAGTTTGCTTCAAGAATTATCTCCGTACATTTTAAATGTTTTTTTCAGGGAGTAACAGCCACTCCAGCATGATGATTCTAAAAAATCATAAAATAAAGGTAATATTTAAGCGTTAACTTATATGGTTATAATTGCTAATCGGCTGCAAATTTCGAAATTATATATCAGTATATAGGGAAACCTATTATTTGCAACATGTACTTTGTCTCATACTTTAGGATTTTGTTCCGTTTTTTTCTGCAGAGATTTTCACTATAATCTCTACAGAAATTGAGGCATGTAATTTTTTTGGACAGATAGTTTTGTTTTTCACCACGTAAGTATACAAGGTAGCGTGAGTTCTTACGCCAAGGATGGGTATGGACTCTTAATGATATTTCGCGTGGAGAATAGAGTCTGTTCTCCATGATATTTCAAATGACTTAACTATCATGTCGGTGACCAATAATGGTGGAAAAGTTTTCTCTAGTTTTCCTCTCCGTTGCCTAAGATACCAAGAAAATGCGAGCACTTATAATTGTATTGCACATATATTTATTACAGGTAAATAAATTCATATGATATAAAGATATTTATTAAAATATTATCGGATACAAATTTGGCAAAAGTGCATCTAGGCTTGTAGATATTTTCGATCCAAATTGGTTCGTACCATATGAATTGCGTTTCATTATTTTTATAATTATTCAAAGACAAATAGAAAAGAACTACCTATATACACAAATAAATGTATATGGTACCAATAAAGTCGTATCGAAACTATCTTTAAGTCTAAGGCTATACCAAAAGTATTAATTATTAAAACAAGAAGTAAATTACGTACACAAATGTCTTTTAAAGCATGAAAGTGATAAAAAAAATTATGTTTTATCCTTTGACCTTGATGAAGGATTGAAAGATTTTAATTTACTTATTTGCAATGGGATTTACAAAATTCATACAAAGAAGTTTTAGCGTTTTAGCTTCGTCTAATTTTATTGTTACAATTCTTGATTTTCGTCGCTAATTGGTTCACACTCTTCGCAGCTACAGAGTCGTTTTTCTGAGAATTTTATCATTTTAGCCTTTATTGAAATCCTAGTTTGGTATCTATTCAATAGTCGAACCAGAGAAAAAATTTGTAGTGATGAGGACGTCTGGATTCTCTGGGCATCTCTTAGATTAGGCATATTGTCATATGCAGCAATCAGAGAAGCGTTTTGCTTTCCTAAAACATCTGCCGAGAGGCTATCCCATACATTTTCAGCTTCGATTTTTCAAAAGTGAGTTTTTACCTGCAGGGCCCGATTATATTTTTCTCGGGTTCAATGTGCGAACTCTCAGTATTTATCCCTAAAGCATAATCAGGAGTGCATGATGCAACATGCATAGTTTTTTTGTAGAAACTTATGTGCACCTTTTCTGATGCTTCGCAATATCTAAATCTCCATATACAAAATGGTACTATAAAATGATAAAGTTTAAAGCTGATAAAGTTTATAAACTGATCGTTAAGAATCGAGATTTAATTTTTCACTTATGGACTAATGAGAATGTATAAGTCCCACTACTATATCAACCTTTATACTAATAGTACGTTGTACTGCTTGACAGAAGATTGCAGCTTCAAAAAAAGGAGTTCTGAGATATTAATAATATCTTATAATTTCTAATTTTCATCTCCATATTCAAAAGGAGGGTACTAAATTACTAAATTACTATTTTCGTTTTATCAATGTTTACTATTAGGTCGTTTATTTAGAACTATATGTAAAGGTATTTCATCATTTTTCTCATCTATACTAGAGAGTCGACCAGAAACGATATGTCGTCAGCATACGCGAGGAGTAGTATCTCAGTCAGATGGTTTATTGCAACTCCTCTAATGCCCTTACATTGTCGATTAAACAGTCTGCTATGTCGAACATTTTTGTAATGTATTTAATCAAAGCTATTGTTCTGTAATTAGATGGATCCATTGTATTTTACTTTTGGTAACTCATTCTCGCATGTAGCTAGCCCAAGACTTGGTAACTTTAACCTTTCCAATATTTTGTTAACTCGAAAAAGGTTTTTGGGGTCTCAAATTACGAATTTGTAGTCAAATTGGTGAAATTAAAAAAATTCAAAATGGCCGATCCAATATCGTGGACAACAAATGTAAAAATAAGTATCGTGACTTCAAAATGCATTCTTCTCGGAGGCTTGTTGGGTCGCTGATGAAGAATCTAACGTCAAAATCTCCAAATTCAAAATGGCAGATTCAATGTTGTGCCCAACAAATTAAAAAAATTTCCTTGTAGCTGTAAAGTGAGTCCTTCGGAGGATTTTGGATTTCGAATCTGAACTCAAAATTAAAAATTGCGGATCCAATACGGCGGGAAAAAATGTAAAAAGACTCCCGTAGGTTAAAAATTGGTTTGATTTAGGTTTGTCGATGGTTGTCCGCCATATTGGATCCGTCATTTTAAATTTAGGAGTTTTGACTTCAGATCCGAGATCAGCGATATAAAAAAACTCCCCAAACCATATTTTGAAGGAACGGGACTTATTTTCTTAAATTTCTGTTTGTCATATTGGATCCGTCATTTTCAATTTTGGAGTATTGGCCAAAAACCCCCTTAGAAGTTATTTTCAGTTAATTTACTCATTTTTATTAGTCACAATTACGTTGAGTGTTTAGAAAAGCTGTATTTTTCATATTGTTTATTTATAAAATCGATTATATTAAAAAACAAAATGTTGTCATGGTTTCTGAATGATCTATCATGTTCAGAAAGTAGTTCATAGAATTTCGAGGAGGAAAGATCGATTTAAAATACCCGTGCTGCGAGTTCATGTCAATATGATCAATAATAAAAGTTTTACTGTTATGTGTTGATTAACAATTTTTCAGAAAGATCCCTTCTAAACATTCTTGATCAAATTAAGGTTTAGATTTTCATTTTTATTTTTTTGTGAATACTAGTCATACCGACTTTTCCTGTCACTACCTTGATTGTTTGATTCTTTCTATTAAATTTAGTTGCTTCACAAGTGTTCTATATTTTTATCTAAAGTCGGCGTCAAAAGTACGCGAACCTCACTTTGAACACTCACCACTCGTTAAAAAAAATCGCAGAAAATTCTAGTTAGGTAGCCGTGAAAGCTAGAACAATCTGTATATTGTTGTTCTACAAATTTTTTTGCGCTAGCAATGGTGTAAAATGTGTTAAAAAACGAAGTTTTGGAGGCACTTTTTGTAAGCGTCGAGTTTCGAGTCTTTCCAAAACGAACTAGAAGTCTTAAAAAATCTGAAAAAATTCACAGACGCTCCTTAAGGTGTCTATAGAATACAACGCAGTTTTCAAAATTTCGAAATATCATATTTTTTTCGAATTACAGACCGTTTTCCAAAAAATCTTATCTTGGACATAATTAATGATAGGGAGCTAGTTTATGGCTTTAAATGTTCAGACTTGCAACGTGATTGGAGTACAATTTAAAAAAATGAAATAGATAAATATTTTGCGAAATAATCCTTTAAGAATAATTCACGATTTAAGGCGAGTAGGCACAGTAGAAAAAGTTTTAGAAAAAAAATTTGTATTGTACAACAATAGGTATCTCAGAAGGAAGGGGATAACGGCTCACCCACAGGTCAATAGTTAGGAGGGGAAAAGGCAGGGTGGTCGGAATCTCCTTCCTCCTGAGGTACATATTTTTGTGAAATGGATACTTTTTTTCTGACACTTTTTCTACGGTGTCTACTCTCCTTAAATCGTGAAATATTCTTAAAGGATTAATTGGCGAAATATCGATCATATTTCATTTTTTTAAAGTGTTCTTCAATCAAGTTGCAAAACTGCACATTGTAAGCCATAAACCAACTCCTATCATTATTTCTGTCCAAGATAAGATGTTTCGGAAAACGGTCCTTAGGGAGCGTCTGTGATACGTTTTACATCAGCGCTAACGTAACAAATTTTGGAGAATAATATACATATTGTTCAAGCTTTCACGACTACCTGGCTAGAATTTTCTGTGATTTTTTTTGAACGAGTGGTGAGCGTTCAACGTGAGGGTCGCCTATTTTTGACGCCGACTTTAGGATCGCAGCTAGTTCAGTTTTACATTCAAATTTAGTGTTAATTATTAAAGCAGAATCTGTTACTGATAATTTTATTAACAGAACTACAGAACAATGGTCTTATATGGATAATAGCGGTAAAACTTTTTGATCTTTGATCAAAGGTAAACTCGGTAGACTGGCTCAAACTAAATCGACAACAGATTTTCTATTATGAGCTAGAAATGTAAAGTTCGCAGGATAGTCACTAGTAGTTCTCCCATTTAATAATATTATAATCCCAATATTATCTACACAGTTGAACAGCTTTTTACCCCAGTTGTTCAGATCTGTAACTACCTTTTCTCTTACATTTGAAATTTTACATTATTCAGACACATTTCTACGCTAATTTTATGTAGATCAGTAACTCTACAATTAAAGTGTCCCCATATAAAGAAAGTAAAATCAGGAAAATAACCATTACTGAGCTAATTACCTCATCCAAAAAATCTAAACTATTAAAAATAATATTTCGAGTTGATATAAACTTATCTAATGATATTTACATCTTGATTTGCAATGTTGGCAAAATTACAAAACTGGGTTGTGGAGGGAAAATCTGCTTTATATAACTTTTTATTAAGAACAACTATGATCAAATCATTACGTATATTCACCTGTGAAAGAGACTTAAGTTAAGTCTCGCAGATATGTGATTACTGTATCGTAAAATTCGATGAAACTCTTAAATCTTCGGGCATTCCTAGATATCACTCGAGAAGAGGCGACCACGCTTGTCTGCTACTCTCTTGCGTCCTTTGAAGGTAGATCCTTGTTTGCTTGTGATTTAATTTGCATACATTTGGTTAGTTTTCGAGTTCCACTCCTTTTGCAGGATATAATTAGAACCCTTGGTTTCTTTAATTTATCATTATTGGAAAACGCTCGGCGTCCTCCTTTCGGCTGACCGTTGACCGCAATGAGACATTTGATTTGACAATGTCCAATTGGTAGTGTTTTTCTTCCTCTGGTATTTCAGCTTTGTCAGTTGATTGCAGTAAATGATGGGCAGAAGGAGCATCATGCTTTTTGTCCTCAAATGTCAAAATTATTGTGTTCTTTCAAATGCTTTTTTCTCCAGGTGTTCCAAACGATCTTTATATTCGACAAGTTCGCCCGAGCCTCATGCCCTTTCTTTCTCTGTAGTGAGAGAAAAAACTAGTAGAGGCTTTGATCCTATATTCCTACCAAGCCATTTGCTGAATTCAATTTCATCTTCTCCGATCTTCGTACCAGTTTTAAAGAAAATATTACCAACTAAATAATAAAATAGAATATCCTGAATCTTGCGTCCACTTACATCATAAATCACCAGATTTTTTGCTCGTTCTTTATTTTGTAGAAATTCCAAAGATTTTTCTAATCTTCGTCAAAGTAACTCATTTTTCCATTCTAAAAGGTCACACTTTTTTACATTGCACTAGGTCTTTCAATATCTTATCACTCGGCTGCTTTAAGTCTGTTGTATCAGCCACAAAATTATCCAACCTTTTTTTAAATTTACCCCCCTCCTGCATTTTTAAGAGAAGAAACATTAGTTGTCATCAAGCTAGATCAGCTCGATCGGCACGAGAGAGACGACGCAAAAACTCAAGTGCAAGATTTTATCCGATTAAATTAAATTATTTTCTTTTTTTTCAGAAAGGAACCAGAATTTCCGAAAGCACATTGCATTTTTTTAAACCTGGCCATTTTTGAACCACCCTATTGTATGCCCTCAGCATTTAATTGTTTGCTTTCAGCCGATTGCTACAGATTTCGGAATAAGGTATCCCGACGTTGCTATAAAAGAAAAAATCACCTTTGACTTAAAAACCAATCATTTTTTAGAAAATATAAGTGGGCTCGTTTCTATTCGCAATAAAATTACTGCTCTTAAACTTTTGAACATGGATGAAATAATTTTTCTGGTGAACATGTCCGAAAACTCGGAGGCACGAAAAAGAAGAGACGATTTTCTAAAAAGAATTGAAAAAGAAGGTTTTCGTCAACTACGAAATGAGAATTGCTGCGGCAGCAATCACTTGCAAGATAGAATTTGTCAGGCAAAAGGAGAAAGATGTTGGAAATGTTGCGGATTAAATCATTTTGCCAAGACATGTAAAAAACGTTATATTAGGGACTGTATAAATTGTGGAATAAATCATGCAGAAAGCAAGTGTGGTGCATTCGGAAAAGAATGTTCGAGATGTGAAGGATTCAATCATTTTCATTGGAAATGCTTGCCAGCAATGAGACTTCATTGCCCGTATTGTGGAGGATCGCATATAGATATTGCAAGGAGATGTTTGGCTTTTGCGAGAACGTGTTCGAATTGTCAGAGAGTCGGCCATTTCTCGACAATGTGTCGCTACAAAAGGCGTCGATAACACGGTAAAAGCTACAAAAGGGTTCGCATCCAGCGCCTTGGCCCTGCCGTTTGGTGGCCTATTGTTTCGGCCGGGTCTAGCGCTGGCGGTATAGTCTTTAACAAGATGCAAGGTTTGCACTGCGAACCCTCTGTAGTATCCATGATTGCAATACATTAAAAAGAAAAAGAAAGACACTAGGAAAAGGAAAAAAAGGAAATACAGTACAGGACTAATTATTACGGGACCTGTCTAGATTTGTGCTAACAATTAAAATTTTTTTTTTCTTTCTTTTTTCGGTTTAAATGTAAATTTTTTTCATTTATTGTTGAGAGGTCATCTTCTTTACTGAAAATTCAACAGTTTAGTGGAAAACTAATCACTGTTCTATCATTGTCTATTTTTGTTCATTAGAATTTCCTTTTTTCGTGTTGAGAGTTTAACTAATTTTAGCTGAAAAATAACTTGTTGGTTTGAAGTTAAAAATTAATTTTTAATCGTTAATAATTTTTTTTCTTTTGAAAATAAATTTTTAACCCTTAAATAACACACCTCTTAAAAAACGTAGCTGACACTTGGGGTCCGTTGGAGCCCAGAGTTTTTGAACTGTTGTAAACAGTTTAATTTTAAATATATTTGTTAAAAAATTTTTTTTAGTGATCAAATTGATATCTAAATGTTTCTAAACAGTATTGCTAAAGGATAAAATCTTAATGTTAAATAATTTTTTAATATTGAGAAATAATTCTGTTCTTCATATTTTGCTATCAAATTATAATTTTACAACTTTCTCACATTTTTAAAAAGATTTAAAAAATTAAATTACCTGGGCACAAAACAGAATATCTCCAAAAATGAGCGACTCCGACTATAATTCTTGTGAGAAAATTAAAAATGACTTCGGTCTTGTTTTAAAAGATTAATTTTAAAAAAACGTAGCTGACACTTGGGGTCCGTGGGACCCCAGCGTTTTAAACTGTTGTAAGCAGTTTAATTTTTAATATTTTTGTAGAAAATTTTTTTTAGTATTCTTTAACATTGCTTCTAAAGAATTAATCGGTATCCTAAGTTAAATTTTATTTTTAACACTTTGAAAAAGAATTTAATTTACGAAGGAATCGAAAAATTCTCGGTTTTTATAAATAAAGGTTATAACTTTTTAAATTTTTAATATTTTTGGTTAATAATTGGGGTTTGTATATATAAAATAGTAGTTTTTAAACAAAATTTAAGTTTATAAGCCGAACTTAAAAAAAGATATTTATTTTAGGAAAAAACTGGGGGAAAACGTGATCTAAAAGGATACATCGAATTTACCTGTTCTGACTGTTTTATTAATAGAAAAAAATGTTAGCAAATATTATTTTTACATATTTTTATAAAAAAGTGTTGTAGTTATATAAAAAAATTATAATCATAAGTGATAAGTTTTATTATTCTTTTCCTGAACATTCAATACATATGTGAGCGCTTCTTCATCAACGTCTTCTTCTTGCAGCTGATCTCTGACGCTGCAGCTTCGCAAATTATAGGCCATGTTTCTTTCACTATAACAATAATACTTACGATTGATATTCACGATCTATGAAAAATACGCTTGAATAAATTTTCACTTTTTTTCATAAAAATTCACACTGCTGACACACCGGGTACTTTGGAACCAGCTTATTTTTGAAGCGCTCTGCAAACCCGCTAACGCTACACTGACCTACTGCTTCGTTTCTAACTTATAGTTCAAAAATGGTCTGGTGTCCAATGGATCCCCAGTGTCATTTAAGGGTGTAAAAAATTGTTTCAACAAAAACTGACGAGGATTTTGAAAACCTAGCCAAGATATTCATATTCAAAGGTCTTTTTTTTGACCTTTTAAACCAAATTTATCTCGGGGACCTATTAGAGCATACAGAAGTATTAGTGGCGTCTAGTTTATAGCGGCGACTAGACAAACAGAGTCTGGACAAATCTCTTATCTCCATTTCAAACATTTGTTTCTGTTATAGGCCGCTGTCCGTAGATCTATATACTTAGCCTATATAACATTTTTAATAATGGTTTTCTAATACTCAAAATAATAAAATAATTTACAGTTTAGGTTTTAATTATCTATTTAAAAATTTTTTATATAAAGTTATGAAACAACCCTCTTTCAGACTTATCACAAGAAATATTTACAAACCTTTGTAATTGCGTATTACCATCCCCAGAAACTATATCGGTCTCACAGGTAGGTAATTCAGTTTAATAGATGAGTATATCAATTTACGAAGCAAACATTTTTTGAACGAAAGAATAATTTATTGTTTGAATACATGCAATGAATTATTTATAATAACATGGTGTAATTCTAAACGAATGGATTTAAAATTGATACACTTTTAATTCAAGTTTCCATAATATGAAGTCCTCTGCTGTATTTCCTTTATTTTCCTAATCCTAGCGTCTTTCTTTATCTTCCTAATGTATCGCGTTGATGGCCACTACAGAGGGTTTGCAGTGCAGGGTCAAGGTGCTGGATGTGAACCCCGTGGTAGCTTTTACTCGATAACACTATTGGGCCAAGTTTTCAACCAGCAAAAATGCTAATCGTCAAGTTGAAAATATTCTGATAACTTGTCTATTATATGCGCTCCTTAATAGTTTTTTTAAACCACGTTTATTAAATGTTATTTTTACATTGAAGTTCTTTGTTTCTATTTAAAGGCATCTAATTAGCTTTGTCTTGTATCAGTGGCGTAGCCAGGTGGCTGAGGGGACTCAAGCCCCCCCCCCCCCCTCCGAAATTTCGTGTTCTCATCTGCTATACAATCTTTATTCTATTTACAACACCTTGTAAGTTCTAGCGACTGATTTCGAGTGGCGGAAAGTTCAGGGGCATAGGATTGGCAGCTAAATCTACGAAATACATTTTTTTGTCATGCCATAACACTAGAATATTTGTTAAATAAGTACCTTTAGAGTTAAAACATTTTTCAACAAAAAAAAAGCATAATCGGATCTGATTTATATGTCCTTTATTTTATTTTTGTCTTTTTTTAATGATTTGTTGTGGTTTTTATTTTATCAATGTTTTGAAAATTTGTGCACATAAAGAATCTCTTTAACATTACTATCATTGTACATCAGTTAATACTTTTTTTTAATTTAATGGAAAAATAATAATTTCCTCCTAAACAAATACGATAAATAAATAAGTTTAAATGTTCATTCAATTATTTACAATGGTGATCATATAAAATTGTATAATATTATATCGATTCGTCTTCAAATTAGTAAACAAAAAATTGCAAATAAGTAATTTTTTTATGATAGAATTTATATCTAAATGTTTCTAAACAGTATTGGTAAAGGATAAAAGTCTAATGTTAAATAATTTTTTAATATTGAGAAATAATTCTGTTCTTCATATTTTGCTATCAAATTATAATTTTACGACTTTCTCACATTTTTAAAAAGATTAAAAAGTTAAATTACATGGGCCAAAAACATAGAATATCTCAAAAAATGGCCGACTTCGGCTATAATATTTGTGAGAAAATTAAAAATGACTTCGGTCTTGTTTTAAAAAATTAATTTTAAAATTAAAAAATTTTTAATACGTCATAAAAGGGCATGGAAGATTTTAAGGCAATTTTTTTAATTTTACGAGATATTTTATAAGATGAATATTCTACCGACTTCTAGTTTAAAGTTTATTTTAGTTTAAAGTGAAATAAAAAGCTAAAATCTATGACAGGAAAATATGTACCTAATTTAAGTATTTAATTCACTTCATTGAGATAATGTTTGTTAAATAATATTTTATTAATATGTATACAGACTCATTTGACAAAAGCTCTCATCCAGCTTATTTTTTATTGATATTTTAGTATTATGCCATTCACAATACATATTTGACAACAATGTTTAAACGCGCAAGAATGCAAAAAATTTATTTTCTATATTTTGCTGCCAATTCTGCTGCTGCTGCTGGGTAAAATGAGAAGGAAAAATTATGGGAAATGTGAGTCAATCGTTCAACGGACAATGTTCATATGTGGTGAAGCATGGAGGGGAAGTCATTACGCTGTATTCCCTGACTCTTCCGCAACTACCTGGTTGCTACCTGGGTTCCTTCCCCTCCCAGTGGGACCCTTACCCCTCACACCTCTCTCGGCGCGCTTAGTCGTCGGATCGGTCGGAGCACAGGGCCTGTTGTCGCTAATGACAATAGGCCCTTAATAAATGATTTTATTCACTCAAAATTTAAAAATAACTGATGGAAGTTAATTAAAAGTGATTTTTGGGAATCAATGGGCTGTCACGAGTCCAGGAGTATGTCATTTCTCGTCGAAAGACAAAAATTATATTCCATCAATACAAGATATAAAATACGTCTTCAAATAGACTGAACATATCAAAGTTTATTCATGCCTTAAAAATAGTCATTCTAAAAATACGTCTATGTTTTTTAATCCTCTCTTCTCTACCAATTTCGAGGGATTGAAAATCATAAGAGAAATTCAACTAGAACTTTCTTGAAAGTTTCAACTCTTTATTTTTTTTTAAATTTACTTCATTATTTCTCTACAAAAACGTTTTTCCATTCCTTAGTATTTTCCGCAATAGACTACTCTTATGATTTTCTATCTCTCAAAATTGGTAGAGAAGAGAGGATTGAAAAAGATAGACGTATATTTAGAATGACAAAGACGTAGAAAAAAGTAGACGTTGATAGATGTAGAATACGATGGGATAGAGAATAGAAAATTAAAAAAGATAGACGGTATTTTATATTTGCAAAGAGATAAAAAAGTATTGACGTGAACAGATAAATGATAGGATGAAAGAAGATGCAGGGTGGCCGCTGGACCAGGAAACCTGAAAATCGTGACATGACCTCGAATTTGGCAAATTTTTAAATAGTTTGTTGAATTGTTATGTTTTTTAATTACACTATTATTCAGTTTAGAATGCGTAAATCAAAAATCTTTTACCTACAAAATATTCCATTTTTATTTTTAAACGTACTTTTTTAATTTCAAAATGCAGTCTTGAAGGCATAAGCAAAAAAATTAAAAGCCTCGTAAATTGAAAATTCTTGAGAAAAAAAATTTTTATTTTATCAACTGTAAATATAAATAAAAAATTTTTTTAAACTTATGGGTACTTTAAGTATTAAAAAGTTAACGATAATTGATTTACAAAACGATTCTAAATCCGTTCAAAATTTCGGTACAAATAGCCAAAACATAATTTAGATTCTTGCAGATTTCAAACAAAAAATTTATAAGCTTTTTAAAAATCGTAAAAGGCTTTAAAAGAATAAAAAATTATGTTAAGATTTCCAAGAAAATTAAATTTTTTTTTCATTTTGAAAATTTATTTTAAGAGAATATTTAAAAAGGTTTTAAAAGATTTATAAAATTGCCAAATAAGTATCTGGCAGTTTTTAAGGCATGAATAAACTTTGATACGTTCAGTCTATTTGAAGACGTATTTTATATCTTGTATTGATGAAATATAATTTTTGTCTGTCGATGAGCTATGGCATACTTCTGGACTCGTGACAGCCTATAGATTCCCAAAAATGACTTTTAAATACCTTCCATCAGTTGTTTTTCAATGTTTAGTGAATAAATAATAAATAATTAATAATAATAATATTAATAATTATAATATATATATATATATATATTATAATAATATAATAATTATTAATAAATAATAATAATAAATAATTTATTCAGGGCCTTTTGTCATTAGCGACAGTAGGCCTTGCGCCCGGCAGAACCGATGACTAAGCGCGCCGAGAGAGGTGTAAGGGTTCCACTGGAAGGGAAAGGAACCCTGGTAGCTCGCGCTCCTTTGGGATGCACCCGTTTTCGCAGCTCTGTTAAGTGCTATAAATGGTAATGAGAAAGAGGTATTATACAATATACTAATAAAGTATAGGCACCATAATAAACTTGAGTCTGTTCTTCATGTTACCTGTGAAAATGAAGGCAGTAAATTCTAGATTTCCACATTTAAGGTTAAATAAACTTAAAGGCCATCCCCATCAAATAAGATTTTAACACACCAAAGATTCAATTATAAGTATGTATTGTTTAGTCCTAATCCAGAACAATTGCCTGAAATATAGGAAATCGTAAAAGGATCCTAAATTATGAAGGCTCCCATTGTAGACTAAAGTGATCCACGAATGCATTGGAAATTTTGTTTCGAATTTTGGGCGATTTCCATTTGATCGCGGCCTACCTGATCGTGTTACCCTCTCCACTCGATTTCCCCTAACTTCCCTGACTGAGCGAAAGCGCTATATCGAGCCTTGCCAGCGGGGGGCCTTTTTTACCTAATGAGGGATAAAGAGCCAAACATAAAAATGTTATAGTTTTGTAATCAGCAAATTAAAAATATTATATTCGGAATCTATGTTTTTTTGCGATTCCAACGATATGTAACTTGCAATCAAAATATTATAAATAGAGTAAGTTATGGCACATTTTAGATTATGTTTTGACCCTGGCTAGCTAGCATTACGGAATTTTCCGTAGAATATTTAAAAATGCATCAGTTCATTTGGTAGAAAATTCGTCTGTTGACAATTCAACAGAATATATGAATTTTTATCAAATTGCCCAGAAGAATATTATGCTTGAAAAGATATATTTTCAAGCAAAAATGGAATAATGTAATTTTCAGATTAAGAAATTAGTTTTCAACAAAATAATTCATTTTTGAACTAAAGTAAACGGAATAGTGTAATTTTCATATTAAAAATTTAGTTTTCAACCAAACAATTCATTTTTAAAGCAAAGTAAATAGATTAGTGCAATTTTCATTAAAAAAATTAGTTTTCAACCAAATCATTCGTTTTTGAACCAAAGTAAATGGAATAGTGGAATTTTCATATTAAAAATTTAGTTTTCAAGAAAAGTATTCATTTTTGAACCAAAGTAAATTTAGAAAAAAGATGATTAAAAAAATTAACTTAAAATTAAAAAGTTTTGAACCAAGATGAATTATTTTGTTAAAAACTAATTTTTTAATTTGAAAGTTCCACTAATCCATTGACTTTGGTTTAAAAATAAATTATTTTGTTAGAAACTAATTGTTTAAGCTAAAAATTAAACTATTTCATTTACTTTGGTTCAAAAATAAATTAAATTATTGAAAACTAATTTTTTATCTAAAAATTCCACTATTCCATTTACTTTGGTTTAAAACTAAATTATTTTGTTGAAAACTAATTTTTTAATCTGAGAATTCCACTATTTCATTTTTGGTTTAAAAAAATATATTTTTAAGTATAATATTCTTCTAGGCATATTGGGTCAACAGACGAATTTTCTATCAAATAAACTGATGCATTTTGAACTATCATACGGAAAATTCCATAATGCTAGCTAACCATGGTTAAAACATAAATAAAATCTGCTCTAACTTAATCTAATTTTAATATTTTGATTGCAAGTTACATATCGTTGAAATCGCAAAAAAAACATTTGTCGCACAAGGCACGCCTTAGCGCTCTCGCTCAGTCAGGGAAGTGAGGAGAAATCGAGAATTTTCATGCATGTCGACCCCAAATCCCCCCCCCCCCCCCCACTGCGTTAAAAAAATTATATTTAAAAGTTCTGCAAGTCCCATTAAGTTTAACATGTATTTACCATCATACAAAATAAGCTTTTTTTACATTTTATTCAGAATCGTCAATATTAGGTGGATCGAGTTGAAACTTAACATTTCTTTTACAATTAGCATTAAGATACAGTTAAAAAAGTATTTTTTAATATCACTCCCAGAAGTCTGTTTTATAGGGACCAAGGGAAAACCTGTAGGTGAAAAATTGGGTGTCACAAGTTTCTGGCACTAAGTATGGTTTTTTTACGGATTTTAAAATAATTTAAATTGTTTTTAGTGCATAAAATGCTACATTATATACTGATAACTAGACGTTGACATTGACTCTTGAATGAGATTTAAAAAATCGTTATTTTTCCGAATTTTTCAACTTTTTTCAATTTATAATAATATTATATCAAAATAATGTCAAAAAGTTGTAGTTATTTCTACAATATTTTTCACTTTTTGTAGAATTTTTAATTAGAGTGAGGTATTAATTAATTAAAATTAACAAGAATGACTGTTTGAACAATTCATCACTTTTTAAGTAATATTCTCTTTGAATAATGCCAGAAATTGGCGATTTTTTCCTGAAATATACAAATTTTGGTTTACTTTCCACTTTACGATATGAATAACTAATGCAATTTCACCAACATAATTGTTTAAACAGTTTATTGTTGATCATAACAATCTTCTCTCAGGTAATTAGAAAGTTGCGACTTTTTCTGAAATTTTTAACTTTGCTGTGTTTTTTAGTTATGAGCGTATAATAAATAAACAATCAAGAGAATAATTTCTAAAACAATTTCTTTCTTGTTAATATATTTGTCTGAAATAAAAAGGATATTTGAAATGTTCATTAAATTTTCTATATAAAACCTATAAAATATAAATAATATTTGCTATTTATGGGTAAAAACTATTATTTTCGGATTTAAGTGGGGAATAATATTAAGACGTCGACTGAATGTTTTGACACTTTATTTATGTCCTGAGAGCAAGAGGAAATGTTCAAATGTCATTTTCAAAGAAAAAGTCTAGCATGTATACTTATGGATCTCACCATTATTAAATGTGCTTTTCTCGGAAAGCCGTTTTTCGAAGTTCCAACTGCAAAAATTCCCCAGTGAATCGTTCTGCAAACTAAAGGATTCGGCCGGGAACTTATCCGGCTGTATGATTCTGTAACTCCATATATGGAACCTTTTTATGCGGACACCTAAATTCGTTCCTAAATAAAAAGTTATTAAAGCTGAAAAATTCTGAGAAGATAGTTATAAACCATAATAAGTTTTTAACTAATTATGTTTGTTCACTGCTTGCATTAGTTATTATCGCCCTAAGTCAAAAATCAACAAAAAGTGAAAAATTGCAGGGGGAAACCGCAACTATCTAGCATTATTATAGAAGAAGATAGTTATAAATAATAATAGTTGGTTTTGATATTCATTTCTATTCAACTTCATTAATTAACACTCAAAGTGAGAATTAGACAAAAAGTTGAACATTTCAGAAAAAACCGTAACTTTCTAACATTATTCAAATAGAATATTATTAAAAACAAAAATAAAATTTTTAAAGAATTATGTGTGTTACTTTAATTGTATGTATAGGTTATTTTATTTTCCAAATATTCTTTGTACGCTTCTTCCGTTATGTTAGCCCCCTCCCCGAAAAAAATTCCTGGCTACGCCGCTGGACTTAGATGGAAACAGAGAAAGTATTATATAGGTTGCTATAATTAGTATAATTTACATAAGCTATAATTCACATTGAAAAACATCCTGGAGAAAATCCTCGTGTTATTTTGGGGCGAGGAGATCTACGAGGATTAATGAATTTACTGGCTCGCAAACTTCCTCGTATTATTTTCGGACGATAAAAAAATACGAGGATTTTTTCTGAAGGGATTTTTAAATGATAGTTTCCATTTTGATGGTTTGCTTTAGCGTTCTCATATCTGCTTTATTACGACTCATTTCTTTAAATCTGCGAAACCCAAAAAATGAAAATTGAATTGAAGTTTCAGTTATGCTAAAAAATAAATTCATAAGTCTCGTAAATAAATTTATTCGTACTCGTGTTCGTATTAATAAACACATTAAATGTTCACCAATTTGCTCCAAATTGTTTAAATATGGTATTTTTCAAACCGCTGAGATTCATCTGTAAAATATGAATGCATTTGTGTGTGTAATGTAACATGTTTTTAGTTTATTCATTTGCTGGGAATCTAAATACCAAAATGTTTCGCATTTTCGTACTTATATACAAAGATTTTGTAGTTCTTTGTAATTTTATATTGACATATATTTTTGTACCATTTTTGTAATAAAAAACGTAATTGAAAAAGTAAACCAAATCTTATTTTATATCAAAATATTTTATCTGTATATACATTTACGGGTAATTATGGACATCTTCTGCATTTCATTTTTATTTTGTTTCAAGGATATTTTTACTGGCCCTTAAATAATAAACTTGACTGTAGAAAATATGTTTCGATTTTATGATTTTTAAGGTAGATTTCAGAAAATGTAAATTGTAATGAACAAATTTTCCCGCGTTGACAGTTTAGTCAACATCGTTTACATGGTTTTATATATAAAATACCCTTTGTACTAACAATTTCTCTACAAATTTATATCTTTAAATTGAGCTTTTTCAAAAGCTTGAAATTCATATAGGAGATATTGTACGGAACATCAAAAAATAATTAATTAACATATTTTTTACGTGCCAGGAATTGGCGACCCTTTACATAACAACTATTTGAAATGCTAGGATTCGTGTGGAATCATGAATGTAAGGAATCATGTGGAATCAATTCATGAATCCGTGGAACCACGGAACATGTGTTTTTAATATGTGTTTACAAAAATTCATAACAAAATAATATTTAATAGCTTATTAGAATTGCATGCGTGCTACCCCATGAAAAATATGATAAAAGTCGAGAATAAAATTTGATTTTTCGTGTTGAAATTCACATGATTTACGTTCTTTACGAAGATGGGTAATAACTTTGTACCGGGTAATTATAACCTCAAAAATACAAAAAAATTGATTTTATATTTTTAATAGAATAACTTGGAATTGTCTAGACGTGCATTTTTTACGCATTTTTTTCCTATGATGTGAAAACTTTCAATTTATGTAAATTCGATTCAAAATACTCGAAAGTGGAACAGAAGCTTCTTTCAAGTCTCGCCCTCCCTCTCTCTATTTATCTCTCTCATTTATTTCAAATTTATTTGATTTATTATTGTATTACAGTATTATGAATGTCTCATATTTTCCAGGCTCTTGAATCATTATTTACCAGAGAGTTTACTTTTTTCGCTTTTACGAGTGTTTTGTTGACTTTTTTTGTGCCTCTTGTGTAAAATGTGCATATATAATATTAGGATTTTAACAAGTGATTTATTTTAAATTGCAAAAATTCTATTTTTCAAATTTAATAATTCTAGATATCAACTGGAGAATTCCGAATTAAATAAGTTTTGAATAGAATAATTGCAAGTTCAATTGAAAAATTGTTCATAGAAATTCTAGTGTAAATTAAAAAACCTAATGTGCATGGTGTGCAGAATGAACAATTATTCCATACTTTTGAAATTAATATTAGTTTCTAAAGTGTGCCTTATTTAATTATCAAAAATCTAAAAACAATAAACATAGAGAAAAATTATAATATCATTATATTCTCTTCAAATTAAATAATAAATATAAATTTTGATATAATGTAATAAATCTCTTGTATTTTCTGCAAAATTATAGCAGGTTGCTGTGGTGCCGATGTTAGTAAGGAGGACGATTTGATTGATATTGAGCCTTTATTAAGAGATTGCGATTGGACTAAATGGATTATTTGGAAAGATAAGCTATTTATTGTAATTAATAACGATACTTTGAAGAATCAAACTTCCGGAATTTTAGGGCCTATACTTAAGAAAGCTATCGGTCCTTTTGGCTTGGAAATCATTGCAAATTTAATATTCCGTGACATATCTGAAGAACATAACTTCGTAGTTTTGCTACAAAAATTGGACATGTTCTTTTACTTGCGTCGCTTCCCAAGAAACGAGAAGCGAGAAGCAATTAAAGAATATATTGACCGATTACAGGTATACACTTTGATCAAAAATTAATATTTAATATTATATATTAATATGATATATAATGTATAATATTTATAACTATATATATTTATTATCAGTATTCTTCATCGTTCTAAAATGTATTAAGCATTTTTTTACAGGCCATGGCTAGAAATTTTGGATGCCAAAAACCGGATGTTGCTGTCAGAGAAAAAATTCTTTATGATTTGAACCAAAATCACTTTCTAGATATTGTGACGGAAATGATCTGCATTCGCAATACTTTTCTTCTGCGAGATCTTAATATGAACGAAATAATTTTCTTGGTGAATGCATACGAGAACCAAGCCTCGCGAGTGAAAATAGAAGACTTTCTTCAAAAATTAGAAAACAAACGCACTTTTCGATACAATATGAATTGTTGTGGTCGTTATCACTTTCCAGAAGGGATTTGTCCTGCAAGAGGCAAAACATGTTATAAATGCGATGGACTAAACCATTTTGCAATAACATGTAAGAAACTTTACATTATAGACTGTATATATTGTGGGATCAATCATACTGAAAATCAGTGTGGTGCATTTGGCATGCAATGCTCCAGATGCGATGGATTGTTCCACTTCCACTGGAAGTGTCTTCCCGGAAGGATAACTTTTTGCCAAAACTGTGGAAATTCGCACGTAGATGTTGTGAGAAAATGTTTAGCGTTTGGAAAATCCTGTACAAAATGTGGAAAAATAGGCCACTTATCCACGGTTTGTCGTATTAAAAAATGCAAATTAAATTCCAGGACAAAACCATTATGAACGATATTGAACACGACTTTAAACATTTTTTCGCCAAAGAAGACTTTTTAATTAGTTCGTATTGCTATACAATTAATTTAAAAGTATACTTTACTTTTCATATTTAATTAAGGCAAAATCCAAAGGATAAAAATATTTATTACTGTACGAGAAACGAATCTTACAAATAAGATATGAAAGAAATCCTATAGTATTCCTATTAGTAATAAGCAGAATTATATTTGATAGAATTATAGTTCAGGAAAAATGCCAAAGATATGCTACCCCTTTATTTATGATTATAAATATTATTAATAACAAAAATTCGATTTGATTCTGCAAATAGCTTGCACTTTTGGAGATTTGTCTTATAAAGTTTCCTAACTATGAATGTTGAATATATTTCGAATACTATAATTTTTTGCTCAGAAATAAAAACGAAATATCTTAATTTCTTGTTAACATGTAAGAATAAAATTACAGAAATATCTGGCATATTTATATGTTAAATGTACAAATATTTGGTAACTCTGTAATGTAGTAATATTAAACATTTCTACCATTTTTTTTTGTAATAAAAAATGAGCTAATTGCTGAAATGTTGGCGTCCTATTTTTATCTGGTACAGGCTTTCCAACCTATGTATTCTAAGTTCAAAAAATATAAATAAAATTACCAAAATTTGTATTGCAATTTTGTGAAAGAGATTCTTTTACGTAAATGTAGTACAACATTTAGACTTGACCTTTTTTTCTTTCCTCTCGCATTGATAAACCTTGAAATTAATATCGATGATTGAAAAAATGGGCCTTTCATCGAAAAATCGTAATAACTTTCTCTAATGAAAATGCCTCAGTCAAATAATTAGTATCAGTTTAGCTCAGGAGTGAATTTTTGTTTAATCTGTGAATCATTATTTTAGTTTTACATAAACTTAAGGATAATATCCAGCTCTATGAAATAACTGCGTTTTTAACGAAGGTTATTACTGGGTCGGTAATTATATCTTCAAAACTTTTTTTAATTACATTTTTTACTTACTATAGTAAATAAAAGTATTTTATCTGAAAATTGAAACTTTTATTAAACAAAATATTTGCGAATCGTATCGACTATACAATGCAATATATTGCTATATTAGAGTATGTTTATTCCCCAAAAGCGACGTGTTTTCAATATATTTCATTCCTTTTAATTGTATCGATAGGCACACCGCACACCTCAAAGAGATGTTTTCTATTCCGCAAAAGTGGTCATATTTTGAGTTTATTTAATTCCTTCTAATCAGTTC
>JAAAKG020181142.1:0-25941 GCA_010014905.2 Druon quercuslanigerum
GACCTAGGCTAATTGTTCTTCCCCTTCCTGGTGCAATAGCAGTGGAGTGGGGGAGTAAGAAAGAAGAAGAAGAAGAAGAATTGTCAACGAAAAACATAGTTTTCACCATTCTCACGTCAAGACGTGACCCTGATAGTGGAAAACAGCGAGAATAAAGGTGGAAATAAATCCAATATAAAATCATATAGGCATGTAACTATTATATGTAACTTTTCCAAAGTTTTTTTTTGCTTTGTAATAGCTCTGCAACTGTAATTGACTTATTTTTTTATATCTGCTACATCTTTCTCCAAAGAAATAATAACATATTATATATTGGCACTTACATTATAAGATAAGATAATAATATTCTGTTCTAATACGGAAACTCGTGACTCTATATTCTGTTTATTTTTAGTTAATAGGTGTCTGTGATAAAACAATAATGTACCTTTTAGTCGCCCGTTATGCTCGTATGACTGGTCATAATAATCTACGAATCAAATTAAACAGTTGACTTTTTAAACCAAGAAATAAATTTTCAACTAAAAATAATAAATTTTCAACCAAAAATAGAATTAAATTTTCAGATCAAAAAATAAATGTTCAACCAAAATAAAAACAAATATTCAACCATATAAATTAAGTTTTAATCGAAAATAAAACAGCACTTTCAGTAAAAAATTAATTCTTAGCAAAATACGGCACATTTTCAATGAAATAGTTAAATTTTCAACTAAGCAGATGAATTTTCGACCAAAAAGTTTAAGTTTCTATAAAAAAAAAGATCAATTTTCTATAAAAAATGGAAGTTTCAGTTAAGAAATAAACTTTCGACTGGCATGATAACCTTCATAAAAATGAATTTTTAACCAAATAGTTCAATTTTCAATCCAAAAAATGAGTGACATTACAGATATTGATAGTTACAATTCTCAATAAAACAATTAATTATCAATGAAATAGTTCAATCTTCAACTAAATAGATGAACTTGATGGATTTTTAAGCAAGAACATTAAAGTTTTATCGAAAAGATACATTTTGTCCAAATATATAATAGTTCAATCTCTAGTTTAAAAATTAATTTTCAATAAAAAAACAAATAATTATCAACCAAATAAACCACCTGATGTTGTCAACCAATAAGATGAATTAGTCATCGAGAAAAATAATATTTTCCCACCAAAAACTCAACATAATACAAGAATTTGCAACAAAATAGTTGGTTGTTCAATTGAAGATCAATTTTCAACTTATCACGGAACAGTTAAATTTACAGTTAAAATTGGTTTAAACGTAATTTTTAACAAAATAGTTAATTTCGAACAAAAAAAGCGTCTTCAACTGAATAATAATAATTATAAATGAATAATAAATGAATAATAATTTTTAGCAAAGTAGTTAAATTTAGAACAAAAAATAGGGTTTCAACTGAAATAATAAATCATCAAACAAAAAAATGAATTTTTAACCCAAAATTAATGATCTTTAAAGTTGTTGAATTTGTAACCAAACAGATAATTTTTCAACCGTGCACAGAATATTCAATTTTCAATTTAGAAAGTAAGTTTCAACTAAATAGTTCAATTTTTAACAAAGAAAAAAGTTTTTTCAACTAACATGATGAATCATCAACCTACAACAATAATTTTTAGGAAAGTAACTCCACTTTCATCTAAGTAGTAAAATTGTCAACCTGAAAAGATGAATTCTCGACGAAAAACGTAATATTTGACATTTCAACTAAAAAAGCTTTATTTCAATATAGTTGAATTCAACCAAAAAGACGAATTTTCAACAAAATAATTAAATTCTCAACCAAAACAGATTCATTTTCAACCAAACAGTTGTGATTTTAAAAAAAAAAAAAAAAAAAAAAAAAAAACAATTTATACCAAAATAGATGAACTTGCAGCCAAAGAAATAAACTTTTTAACAAATTATTGAGTTTTTAACAAAATACTAAACTCAAGTTCAGTTTATCTAAAATTCCCTGAATTGCAGCACCCCTGCTTTTCTATAATGTATTTCTAGTATCTGATCTTTTCAATTTACTGTCATAATCTATCTATGCACCTTTACTAAATACTATCACTGGAAAGATCCTAAAAGCCTCGTTTGATAATGAAAGAATAAATATTCTGACAAGCGAATGTACATAAATTGAAAACCTCCATTACAAATTTTGGGTACAATTTTAAACTTAAGACATTTGCAATTGAATTATTTTTAAATCATTAATTTTGAAACAAGCTTTAACAGTTTAAAATTAACAAATTTTCAAATTGGGTAATTTTTAATCATGGTAAAATTTCAAATCAGAAGAATCAAATAATGAAAATCTATAAATGCAACAAATTAAAAAAATGTGTACCGTCAAAGTTAAGTGATTTTTACTGGAAATTATTAAATTTTACATTTTTTTCAGATTTTTGAGAACAAAAACACTGTAAGCAGTGTCAAAATTTTTTAAAAATAGTGTCATAAAATGTTTTCAAGTATTAAAATTGATTTTCAATGCTTGTTTAAAATGCTTGAACTGTTCATTCTTCTTGTTTGAAAAGTCTATTATTAAATCTTTGGTTAAGAATTCATCTTTTTTATTTAAAAGTTGCATTATTTAGTGCCAAAGTAATTTTTTTAATTTAACAATTGTGTTAAATAGTCATACTTTTTGGTAGAAAATTCATCTTTTTAGTTTGAAAATGTATCACTTTCTACAGAAATTTAATATTTTTTTGGTTATAAATGCAATTTTCTGGTTAAAAATTGATCTGTTTTGGTTGAAAATTATCTTTTCTGTTGGAAATTCACATTTTGGGTTTAAAATAAAACTTTTCTGCAAAAAAATCCGCATTTTCGGCTCGAAAATTAATTTGGTAGAAAATTGAACTATTTGGTTGAAAATTGATGTATTTTGTTAAAAATTCGTATCTTTTGGAAGATAATCAAGTTTTTGTTCAAAAATGAAATAGCTTAATTGAAAATTAATCGGTTTTAGATGAGGATTCAAGTATTTTGTTAAAAAATTTTCTTTGTTTGGTTAAATCCAACATTTTTATTTTGAATTAAAATCTTTTTGGTTGAAATATCACCGATTACACCTTTCGTTGAGAATCGATATCTTTAGATTAAAAATTGAACTCCTTGGTGAAAGCTAAACTACTCTTTTTAAACTGAAAATTTAAGTGAAAATATTATTAATAATTCAACTGATTTGTTGTAAATTAACTTTTTGTTGACAAATTATATTCTCCGAGTGAAATTTCAACTTCTTTACAAAAAAAATAGTCTTCTTGACTTGAAAATTTCACAAATTGATAAAAAATTAAACTATTTTGTACATAAATAATGTTTTGTAGAAATCGTCATTTTTATAGAAAATGAATTTGGACTAACATTACATCCATAGTTCAAAACATTTAGTTGAACATTTATCTAATTTGTTGAAAATTCATCTCTTCTGGCAAAAGATTAATCTACTTAGTTAGAAACTTAACTTGTTGCTATAAAATATATGTATTTAGTTTAAAATTCCCATTTTTTTGTAGAAAATAAATTTTATTGGTTAAAAATGCAGTGTGTGAACATTATTTTGTGTTAATTGAAGATTGAAATATTTGGTCGAAAATTTTTTGTGGTTTAAGTATAAACTTTTACATTTTTTAAATTAGTATTATCATGTTGAAAATACAACTGTTTTTTTTGCGAATTCGTCTCTTTGGCATACAAATTCATCATTTTCGTTCAAAATTCACCTTTTTCTTTGAAAACTTTAATATTTTGTTGAAAATTCTCCTTTTTTTGTTTAAAAATTAATGATTTTAAATGAAAATTTAAGTGTACTATTTTTTATTGAAAATGTACGTTTTTTATTTAAAAAATCAACCACGTGGTTGAAAGTTCACGTATTATGTCGAAAATTCGTGTCTAGTAGAAAATTAATGCTCTTGGTTTCAAATTAATATGTTTTAGTAGAGGATTAAACTAGTTTTATTAAAAATTCGTCTTTTTTGGTTGTATTAAACTGTTTTTAATTTCAAATTAAAATCTTTCTTGGTTATTCTCAGACTGAAAATCCTACAAATTCGTAGAGAATTCATATGTTTGGCTGAAAAATTCAACAATTTAATACATAACAGTTTTGTGGTAAACTTATGTAATTTGTTAAAATTTCGTCTTTCTGGTTGAACATTCAACTATTTAATTATAAATTTATTTATAGTACTACTTGGTATAAAATATGTGTATTTGGTATGAAAATTCTATTTTTTGGTAGTAAATCAATTTTTTTTGTTAAAAATGCAATGTTGCATGGAAAATTAATTAGTGTTAATTAAGTGATCAAATATTTTGTATGAAATTCGTCTTATTTATTTATTTATATTCTACTGTTTCTATTAAAAATTAAAATCTTTTGTGGTTTAAATATCATCTATTACATTATTTGTTGAAATTTATTATTATTAGGTTGACAATGCAACTGTTTTGTTGAGAATTCGTCTCTTTCGCTCGAAATTTCATCATTGTAGTTTAAAATTCATCTCTTGGTTTGAAAACTGAAACGTATTGCTAAAAATTCTCCTTTTTTTTATTGCCGCTTTTTTTTTTTTTTTAGTAGAAAATTCAACTACTTAGTTGAGAATTGATGTATTTTGTCGAAAATTCGCGTTTTTAGTAGAAAATTAATGCTCTTCGTTCAAAATTGAACTATTTGGTAGAAAATATATTTATTTTTTAACAATTAATTTTTTTGTTTAAACATGTAACTGTATGATTGACAATTAATCTGTTTTGTTTAGGGACTCAAATAGCTTTTTGAAAATTCTTATTTTGTTGTTGTATTCAATTCAAATCGCTCTTGATTTTTCTCAGATTGAACATTCAACAATTTCGTAAATAATTTCGTTTGTTTGGCTGAAAAATTCAAAAATTTCGTACAAAATTCAACTGTTTTGTGGAGAATTAATACAATTTTTTGAAAATTCATCTTTTTGGATAAAACTTTACTATCTGGTTGAAAATTCAACTGTTTTCTAAACAGCTTATCGTTTTTGAGTTGAGAATTTAATATTTTGTACGGCCCCTAATCATCCATTGGAACAATTTTGTGGCCAATCAGCGAAGAATTTAAACGTGTATTTGGTGTAACTTTTTCTCGAAAAGTGTAAATAGTATGTTGAATCAGAGTCCTGCACTTGCGAAACATAGAAGTTGTAATGTTAATGCTTTAAAAAAAAAAGGATTTTTTTGAAATAGAGAACAAAATGAAGTTTCTAAATAAAATTTCCGGGTTTTACCCTAATAACAAATAAGTTCTTACACATTATAGACTGCTGTTCAAGAAATTAGTTTCAGAATCTTTTCTTGGAGTGTCAATATTTTAAAACGTATTTAAAAGTGATTGAAATTGACAGCAAGGTTGTTATTATATCAAAAAGAGCTTTCCATTCTAAATATATTTATAAAACCATGCAACATACTTTTCTTCATGCTTATTGATTAATGATTACAGTAACACAGTTTGTTATCGATTTCCAGTCGAAAAAACTCAAGCAAAAATAAAAATAATTTTGAATATTGTCTCAAGCTGGACAATAAATACAAAGTTTTAAAAAACATTTGAAAATGAAATAAAACTAAAATCAAGCAAAAAAGTTGCTACGAAACTTAGAGGTTAGTAAAGAGATTTGTACCATATTCATACAAAAAATTAATAGAATATTTACACTTTTATCACTGCTAACATATAATAAATGTCCAAGGTGACTCCCATTTATCAAAATCAACGAAGGGTTTACCTTCATGCATTATTTACTACAAAAAATAGGAAAAGAAACCCCAAATTAAGAACAGAAACTATGTAAATTGGTCTTTAAAACTTTCGTAATCCAAAGCCCAAACTCTAAAATTAATATTGCAAATATTGGTTTCGAACATAGAGAACTAAAAGGGCAAAATTTTAAACCCTTTTCACAAATGCCGGAACTTTCCACGGCGCCCTAACCTCAAAATTAACTGCGTCACGATTTGCCTTCGTTTAAAATGTACATAAATTTAGAAGCCTGCGGATATTTCGAAACACGATGAGTGAACGAAATTATTGAGCTTTGATTACAAAAGAAAGTATACAATAGGACATGAGATTGGGGCAATATGATTGAACACGATCACACTGCGATTATTCAGGCAATCATCAATGACAAATGTTAACAGATGTTAATAACGTGGTGTAATAAAGAAAGGTCTAGGAAAAATCAATCATTTATTTCTAATAGTAATATTTACCCATCATTCAAGTAATCACAAGCGAATACGAAGAAGTAAAAGAAGCAATCGGCAACCCAGTTTGTTAAACAGGAAAAATTCGTCCGTCCACTCGTTTAGGGAGTCAGTTCAGTCTTCATTAGTCTGTGGTCTATTGTTTCTTTTTTATCAATTACGAAAGCATACAAACTTACCGCTGTACCAAAGATAAATAACGACTCATTCCGACAAAAGCGGTTTTGTACTCACGGCGTGCACACAATCATGTCGTCATCAATTTAGTCGTCATTTTGTCAATTTCTATCAGTTCCCATCATTCTTTACACTTTTACACAAAAAAACATGAAGAATTTGGTATTTCCATTAGAACTCAGATGCGATTCGTTGAAAGAGCACACGGCGCCATCTACAACGCCCAAGCAATCCCCCCCATCCGGCATTTATGCTTTTTGATTGGCTTATGGCTAATCGCCGAATTTAATGGCCGTTTGCCCTCCAAAAATTTAAATTGCAGATAAAGGATTCTACATATTTTGTTCTAAACAATTTTAACTTCGATCGACTTTGTTTCATGTCTCAAAAATGTTTTATTGCCTAAGTTAATTTCCCAGCTAAAAAAATCAAGAAATAAAGTCTACTTAATTTGAACAAAAATAATTATTAACTTTTCTTCTCATATTTTTGTTGGCAAACTAACTTTGATAATAATACAATTTTGAGGCCAGAAACGAAGTGAATGGGAGTTCTGATTGGTTCTATGTTCTATGTGGTAAATGATTTTTAGATATATTTTTTGATGTATTTGGTATCAACGATTAATTATTATCAAGAAATAAAAAAATATATATCGAAATTTAAAAAAAAATATTTACAAGATTTCAATTATTGTTAAATGCTTTAAAAACTTCTAAATATCTCTTACACTTACTCTAGTATTTTATAAAAAATTTTATCCTGAAAAATTAAAAAATTTGGCTCTAAAATATTTTTTAGTCTCTTGGGAAAATTGAGAAAATGATTTAAAATGATTTACAATGTTTTGAAATCTTTTTTAATTTTCTTTTAAAATTAATTTTCTAAAATGAAGTCATTTTGAATTTTACCATGAATCTTAAGAAAATTCTATTATATTTTTCGAAATACACATTTTGTTGAAGTTGAAAAAATCTTATCAAGTTTTCAATTATTTTTGAATAAATAAGAGATTTCATTCAACAAAATAGTTGAATCTTCAACCAAAATAGATTATTTTTAAACTAGTTGCATTTTAAACAAACAAAATTAAATTTCTACCAAAAGAGCTGAATTTTCTACAAAATGGTATAATTTTTTAACCCGAAAATATAACATTTCAACAAAACAGTTCTTTTTGTATGAACTAGTTAAATTTTCATCAAAACAAATGAATTTTCCATAGCAAAAAAACGAGTTTTCAATCATAGGTGATTTTTGAAATAAACTTTAGTTGAACTTTAGTTGAATTGGCAACGAAAAATGATATAGTCGATATTTCGTATAAAAGATTTAAATTTAAAATTTAAAAAAGTTCAATTCATTATGAATTCAATTGCATTTTCTACCAAAAAATATGTTTTATTTAATAAGATGCATGAATTTTAAGATAAAAAAGATCTATGTTCAACCAGAAATTAAATTATTAACAGAAAGAAATTAATTTTCGACAAACAAAAGTAGAATTAAACAAGAAAAGAAGAATTTTTAATAAAATAGTTGAATCATTAAACTAAACTAATTAATTTTTAACCAAACAATAAAAAGATTGCTTTAAAATCTTCCAGATTTTTTTCGACATTCTTAGAAATCGTTTGAGTTTTCATTCAAATATTCTTCAAAAATTGAATTTTTTTATTAAAAAATCATTTATAATTTTTCCAGGAACCATAAAAAAAAGTATTTTTCTTTTCATACACCTTTTAAAATTATCAAAAAGCTTCCGAACTTTTTTGCGTCATCCTTCAGAAACTTTCATTCAATTTTAAATTTCTTAAACTTTTTCCAACTTTTAATTATTTTTTAATATTTTCAAAACTTTTAAACCTTCTAATCACCTTTTGAAAAACTTTGCTTTAAATTAACAAGTTCATATATTTTTCGGATTCTTTTTTGGCAATTTTGGAAATATTTTGAAATGTTTTTAAATATTCTCTTAAAATTATTTTTTTTAATGAAAAATCATTTAAAAATTTTTCGGAAATCTGAAGAAAATGTTTATATTTCTGCAACAATCTACATTTTATTTCTTTTGAAATATTTTGAAATAATTCAGTTTTCCTATAAAACAAAAACAACGGACCTAAAGTTTTCCATATTCTGTTTCGAAATATTTTGAAATCTTCAAATCTTGAAATAAAACCTAGAAATCATTGATTATTTTCGCAGAAATATTATTGTCAGTATTATAAAAAACTCATAGTGAATTTAACAACGAAGAAATGTGTAAATTAAACAGTATTAAACATGAGCGTTAAAAATTAACAATTTCAGATTTAAGTGTTCAATAATTTACAAATTTAAATTTAAGAAAATGATTGAATCTTTTACTTTAATATTATTAAAAGAATTTCTGCAATTTTTGTCTTAAAAAAATGAAAAAAGAGATTTATTTTCCCGTAAATCGGACAATCAAAAAGACTGGTGGATCACTATTTAAGACATAAATCACTTAAGTACATGAATCTTGTTTATTACCTTCTCTCATCTTCACATGCTACACTCATTAAAATTATATTGTACAAATGTTAACAATCAATGAAAATTACATTTTTATCAATTATTATTCGACTTTTATTCATATTATGTATTTTAATATATGTATATATATCATAAAAAGAATGTACACATGTAAAATAATTTTACTCTCTTCTCAATCACGATTTCACATGAATTCGCTGAAAATCATTTTCCAGCATCAAGTTCTTACTTGAATAAAATTTTAAACGTCCAAAAAATAACTTAACTCTCTCATCTCAGATGTAAAACTTCATGAGGAAGCAAAATAGCCTCGGAGTTTAAAAAAAACTCAAAAGTAACCGGATGGAGTTCGAACATAATATATAAATCTCACTTCAAAAGTCGAAAATTGTGTTCCGGTGAAAAGAAGTTAATTTAAAGAACTCAGTCGTTTTTCACAGTTTTCTCACGAATTTAATGATCATTTCATTAGAGATATGAATTCAATTTGAAAAAATAACTAGAGGCGCATTACGTTTTTCAAACTATCGTTGTGTGTTTTGTATTCCATGGACGCACTGGCTGGCAAATGCAAAACGCGCCTTAATGTGTCTCTGATTCGAGCGGTCGTTGCTACGTCAGATGCCGTTTTATTCCATACACATATTATATCTTCCTGCAAAAAGGCAAAAACAAACATTTTAGAATTTCGTTTATTAGGGTTTATCAAATCCCGGAGAAAAGTTCCCTGAAAATTCCTGTTTTTTTCATGTATCTCAAGCCTTTTCTAGGTATAATTTTTTTTTAAAGTACGGATCCACTAAAATATTTTGCATTTTGAACAACAATCGACTCGGAATTTGGATAACATTTTGCGAGTTTATCATAAATAATGTATTTTTTTCTCCGTTTCTACAGATTCAATAAAAATGTTTTAATTTGTAGATTTTAGAAAGCCTTGACAAATTTTATTACAAGATATGCCTAAATGTATTATCATTATCGCTAACGATGGTATTAAATAATACTAAAAACATAATTATTTATTTCTTGAATTTATCCCAAAAGTCCACAACATTGAATAATAACTCAAACAAATTTTTATAACTTCTTATACTTAAAATTCAGTACATATTTGGGTAAAAAATATGGGTGCTATATTATTTTCAAATTAAATCGCGTTAAAATCCTAACTTTTTAAGTGAAAACATTGTATTTTCAAAAAGACACATGAGTTTTTAACCAAATAGTTGAGCTTTCAACCAAAAAGATTATTTTCGGTCAAAAAATACGATTTTTCAATGAAAACAATAATTCTCAACCATATAATTCAATTTTTATCTAAAAAAGATCGATTTCGAACAAAAGAGTTGAAATTTTCCCTAGCAATATTCATTTTTTTTTAAATGGAATGGTTAAATTTTCAGTTAAAAACATTAATTTTTTATCAAACAATAAACAAATTTTCGACCAAAATCAAGAACTTTGAACAAAAATTAGGAAAATTGAACTGTAATAGATGAATTTTCAACTAAAAAAGACCAATCTTCAACGAAATATTAAAATTTTTGACTAAAAAATATTAACTTTCAACAAAAAATGAAATAATTAAATTTTAGT
This sequence comes from Druon quercuslanigerum, assembly GCA_010014905.2. Lineage (NCBI taxonomy): Eukaryota > Metazoa > Arthropoda > Insecta > Hymenoptera > Cynipidae > Druon > Druon quercuslanigerum. The sequence continues at coordinate 10,559 of JAAAKG020181142.1, forward strand.
TTAAAAAAAATTATTTTCGACCAAAACGTTGAATTTTTAACAAAAAAGGTGAATTTTCAACTAAAATGATGAATATTTAACTAGAATACTGAACGAAAATATTGCATGGAATGGAAGTCATGTAAACCCTTAAGGGACACATTATGAATAAAGAAGAAGAACTACAATACTTGAATTTCCAATCAAAAAGTGAATTTTTCAAAGAAGAAGTTTATTTTTCAAATAACAAAATTCATTTTCTACCAGAAATTTGATTTTTTAAACAAAATACATGGATTTTAAAAGGAATATTTGAATATTCAACTAAAGAAGAAAATTGTTCAACCTAATAGTTTAATTTTAAACTAAAAAAGATGACTTTTCAACTGGAAAGATAAATTCTAAACAAAGAAGATTAATTTCTACCAAAAAGACGAATTGTCATATAAATACATAAATTTTCAATTAAAAATGGAAGTCAAATTTTAAATGAAAAAAATTGACTTTCAACCAAAGGAGACAACTTTTAAAACCAAAAAGAAGCATTAAAAAAATAGTTATATTTTTAAACAAGTTGATGAATTTTTCATTAAAATAATTAATATTTGACTAGAATAATTGAATTTTAAATCAGAGATTAATTTCTATGAAATACGAAATCATCTACAAAAAAAAGACAACTTTTCAACATGAGTTGAATTTTCATCTAAGAAAAATTTTGCAGTCAAGAGAGAGAAAATATTGCAGAAAAACTGTTAAATTTCCAACCAAAAAGATGAATTTTCAACTAAGAAGATCATTTTCATCCAAAAGTAGAACAGTTTTCAACTTTCAGATTAAAAATAATTTTAAAAAAACGATTATTCAACAAATTAGTCAAATACAGTACTATAAAGATACTTTTAAAAACGAAGACTCATTTTTATTCAATTTTATATTGCAATTTAAAAAATATATATTTCACGCTCTGGAAATATACCCTGACTTTTGAAAGAATTCCCTGCCATTTCCAGGTATAGGAAAAAGGCCCTGAAATTCCTGGTTTTAGTAGTAGTCTTCCCATTTGAGGGAAAAATAATTTATTTTTAATACAAAATAAATAAATGCAAAAAAGGCTCATTTAAAACCCTTTGCATTTTACACCAATTAAGATCTAATGTATTCTAAAAGAGATGAATTTTCATCTAAAATTATCAATCTTCAATCAAAAAAATTCATTTTTACAACAGCAGTTTAACTTTTAAGAAAGTCATTTTATTTTCAACAAAAAAAATGAATTTTCAACGCAAAATGTAACAGTTGATACAGGTCGATATATCAACTAAAAAGATTCTAATTTTTATTTTAAAAAAGTTGAATTCATCGAAACGATGGATTTCCAACAAATCAGTCGAATCTTCAAACAAAATATATTATCTTTCAAATAACCAGTTGCATGTTTAAACAAAAAGATTAAATTTCTACTAAAAGAGATGAATTTTTAAATCAAAGACAATTGTTTATCAAAAGAGTGGAATTTTCAACCAGGAAAGATTTTTTAGTTAAAAATAAATTTTTAATCATATTATACTTTAAGAAGAAACGCAATTTTGAATAAAAAATAAAAAATATGAATAATTAAATATATTTGAAGTTAATTTGTTTTAAGGTCATATTAATAGAATTTTTCTAATATTCTCGGTAAAATTTAAAAAGACATCACAATCTAATATTTGTCGAAAAAGTTGACTTTTTCACTTTAACAAGTTTTTTTTAAACAATATTTCGGGAAAACTTGCAGATCTCAGGAAAATATTTGATCAATTTTCGAGAATCTGTTGAAGTCTTAAAATACTTATAATCTCTTAAAAACGCCCACAATTCCTAAATGGCTTTTAAAACTAACGTTAGGAATTCCTAAAGTTGCTTACAAATCTTTTGAAATATTCCCTTAAAATTAATTTTGTAAAAAAAAATTACTTTGAATTTTCCAGGAATATTATGAAAAAAGTTTCTTAGCTTCAAACATTCCAAAATTCTTTAAAAGCCTCTTTTTCAAAATCATCAAAAATCTACATAAAAAAAAATTGAAATATTTTCAAGGCTTAAATTAATTTAGAATTGTTTTAAAACTTCCAAAAATCTTTTAAACTGGTGAAAAATTTTCTAAATATGTTTAAAGGCAGCAAAATAAAAATACCTTATTTAAAAACTCATTTATCCAAATAACAAATCATTTAAAGTTTTCCTACAGATCTTAGGAAAAAAAATTATTTCTTTGAAACCTTTCAAAATTCTTCATATGCTTCTAAACGTTTTGTTCGAAAATTTCAAAAATCTGCATTTTATTTGAAATTATTTGAAATATTTTTAAGTTTATAATTATTTTTGGATCTTTTAAAAACTTCTAAATATTTCTTAAACTTATTAATTTTTTAAAAATTTTGTAATCTTGCAAAGTTGAACATTTTCGCTTTTAATTTTTCTACATTCTTTCCCCAAGTGTGGGGAATTCATATAAAATGTTTTGAAAACTTGTTTTAAAAAAATTATTTGAAATTTTCCGAGGATTTTTAAAATCTTAAAAAGCTTTTTTTCGAAACATTAAAAAATCTGTTATTTTCTTTTTAATATTTACAAGTTTAAAATTACTTTTGAATCATTTAAATTTTTTCAATTTATCTCTTAAACTTAATCAAATCTTTTACAATTTTTTCGAAATGTTAGGAAAAGTTAGGAAATATATTTTAGATTTGGATTTTTAAAATAAAAAATCATTTAAAGTTTCCCCACGACTCATAGAAAAAAAGGTTAATTCCTTTAACACTCCCAAATTCTTAATAAGTTTCTAAATTTTTAGTTCGATAACTTGAAAAATCTACATTTTCTTTTTTAAACATTTTTATCCTAAGATTTTAATTATGTTCAAAACTTCTAAAAATTCTAAATATCCTTTGAAACAATTAAGTTTTTAAATTTTTTGTTGTTAAGATATACGAAGTATTTGCCCATAACTTAATTTTTCTCATCTGCTTAAAAATACGAAAAAGTTAATAAATTATATTAGGGCAGCAAAATAATAAGAATACAATTATTTCCCAACATTAAAAAATTACATTAAAAAATTTCTCTTTCTTTATTATATCTTCTTATAATTATTTTTTCTTCTTATATATTCTTATATAACTTCTAACTTCTTATATAAGAAGTTCTTTTTCTTCTTCTTCTTCTTCTTATATAACTTCTTATATATTCTTTATCATATATTTATTATATCTTTATTTATAAATAAATTTGATCATAAAATAAAATAATTTTAAAAGTCATATTCACGCAGTTTCGCAACAAATCAGGTTTTCGACAACAATCTGCCCGATACTTTTGAGATATTTGGTAACATCATTTTTTTGAGTTAGGATTTTTGCCATAAACGAAAATTAAATTGGTAAATTTAAGAATAAAAAATGGATAAAACGTAATTTTGAAACGCTCAGAAAAAAATTCAATACGTTTTCATTGATCCGATGGCTAATCTGTTTAAGTAGTGTTGAATAATTGTAATATTTACCTGATACCTAATTGAAACAACGGCCCCACAAATTTCTTCGCCTACCATAAATTGTTCACCTAACATCGCTAGGACCAAATTTTCCCAACATCGGGCAACCAAGCCTTTGCGTAATCGGACGATCCATTTCCCTCCTCTTTGATTCGCTTCATCCTATAAAATGTTTATCCTGTTAAACATTTTTTTTGAAAGATTGAACGTAAAATCGGTGTAGACAAGAATTATTGAGCTTTGAATATTTTAAATTCTTATGCAAAATAATCGGCTCATTTCCAAAAATTTTAATTTCGACAAAAACTGGTAGAACTTAAAGTATTAAACTTTTCCAATCCAAATTGGCCTAATCAATTGGCTTAGGTAATTTTTGATAATAAATTTTCGGTTTAAAAGGCACCATCAAATTCCTGATAGAATTTTGAGGTTTTAAGAAGTCTTTGAAACTTCAAGGTGAACACTCAAACTTTAAAAAAAAAAATTGCAGGCTGTTTCCCTATTTTCCGATCAAAAATTAAATTTTTCCAAGATTAAACTTAACCATTTATATTAATAATTTTCATCAATAATTGCTTTATTATATAAAAATTTTAAAATTATACATTTTAGAACTCCACAGTAAAATATATGAGGAAAATTATTGCGAAAATGATTTCAGACTTCACAGCCCAAGCTGCATTCAAAACAGGGGAAATATTCGAAATACTTTGATTTTTCAACAAATTAGCGGAACTTTCAAGCAAAAAAGACGAATTTTGAAACAAAAGAGTTGAGTTTTCTACCTAAAACGTCAATTTTTTAAGGAAATATTTGCCTTTTGAACACGAAAATATGAATTTTTAACAACAAAATTAATTTTTAACTAGGAAAGATGAATTTTCATCCAAATAGATAAATTTCCAACAAAACACACGTACAACCAAATGGTTGAACATTCAATCTACAGAGATGAATTTTCTATGAACAAGTTTAAATTTCTAGATAAATAGTTTTATTTTCAACATACGTAGAGGACTCATGAACCAAATTATCGAATTTTCAAGCGAAAAAAAAAAGTATATTATAAAAAACAGTTTAATTTTCAACCGAGCAAGATGATTTTTCAATCAAAAAACATCATATTTTACGAAAATAGTGGAGTTTTCAAACAAAATAATTAAACTTCCACCCAAATAAAAGAATTTTTAATAAAATTAATTCATTTTTGGACCAAAAGTATAGTAGTAAGCTTTCCAATAAAAAAGAATTGACTTTTAACCATAAAAGATCATTTTTCAAACCAAAAAGATACTTACATACCAAAAGATACATTTCGAATCCAAAATAAATTTGCGACCAAAAATATGACTTTTTAACAAAATAGTTGAATTTCCAACAAAAATAGAGGAATTATTAGCCGAAAAGATGATTTCTCAGCTAAAGCTATGATAGCAGGCACCAAAAAAAGTAACTTTTCTACTAAAAGATGAATTTTTAATCCAAACCGACCAATTTTCCACATAAAAAGACAATCGTTCTAGAAAACAGTTGAAACGAAAAGAGATAAATTCTGAACCACAAATATAACAGTAGACTTAACACTAGAAAAGAATTAACATTCAATAAAAAAAAGATAACTTTTCTACCAAAATATGAATTTTTAATCCAAAGGACATATTTTTATCCAAAAGACGAACATTCAACAAAACAGTTAAATTTTTAACCAAATAATTCCATTTTCTACCAGAAGATGAATTTTATATAAAATAAATAAATTCTCAGTCACAAAAAGAGATGAATTTTAAACTATAAATTATAAATGCAGACTTTTCAAATTAAATGGATAACTTTCAACCAAAAAAGATTAATTTTTAACAGAAACATATGACTTTTCAATAAAATAGTTGATTTTTTAACAAAATAATTCAATTTTCTACTAAAAAATGAATTTTCAATCCGAAAGTAGCAATTTTCAACAAAACAATTGAGTTTTCGACAAAAATATATGAATTCTGAACGAAAAATATAATAGTGGACTTTCTAATTATATAGAATTAACTTTTAGTCATGAAAGATTAAGTTTCTAAAACAAAAAGGTTTTTCAACAAAATACATGCATTTTCAACGAAATAGTTAAATTTTCAATTAAAAAAAATATCAAAGAAGTAGTTATATTTTAAAATAAAAAAGATCAATTTTCACCTGGAAATGGAATAGTTAAATTTTCAGTTTAAAAAATAATGTTCATCCAAACTAATGAATTTTCAATTAAAATGACGAATCTTCCACTGAAATAGCTTAATTTTGAGGGAAAAATATTAATTTTCAACTAAAAAATATAATTAAATTAATTTTTTCATTAATATAATTATTCACTAATTAAACCTTTTTTCCGAGAAGGAAGAATTCTGATTCAACAATGTAGTAGTTGATATTTTAACCAAAAAAGATTTTTATTTTGATTAAAAAAAAACAGTTCAATTGAACCAAAAAAGACTACGATTTTTTATTCGTCAGATACAATTTTGCAAAAACAAAGTGTTGAATTTTCAAGCAAAAAAATGAACTTTCAACCAAAAAAATTAGTATTCTATGAAAAAGAACAAATTGATAATAAAATACATTATTTTTCATAAAAAACGATCAATTTTCAGTCAAGAACAGAATAGTTAATTTTTCAGTAAAAAAAAAATTAATTTCAAACAGAAAACAACGAATTTTCAACAAAATAGTTCAATACAGTAATAAAATGCTACTTTTACAAATTAAAAATCAATTGTTATACAATTTTATATTACAATTCAAAAAAAATTGCAAGACAATATTTATTTCAAAATCGAAACCAAATCTGAGGAATTCCCGATTTTTTCCGGAACTCAATATTTCAGGCTAATAAAATATTATATATATTAAAAAATATAAATATAATTATTAAATTTTATTATAAATTTTATTCTGAATTAAATACTGACCTCCCACATAGGCTTAATTCCTACTTTGAAAAGGTGAAAGTCTGTGTGTATTGATAATTCCGAAGGTCTGGCTAAGTGGCTGTAAAGACCCCAAAATTGTTCTACACTTCCGAATCTTCCTACTAATTTTAAGTTTTGGTCGTAACTTTGTACATTTGTTTGTTTCCCGGGACTCCTTCGACTGTACCACAAAGCATATGCATACTGCAACTTATGGTCGTTTGGATTTAATTCTATGGGTGGCTGTAAAATAAAAGTAACAAAATTGTAATTTTATAAGCTATTCCTATTTCCCAAAAGAACCAAGGGTTACATTTATTTTAATATGAAAATTACTCACTAAAATATCCTTATCGGATTTCAGACTGTCTTTTAACTGAGATTCGTCATCTCCACTGTCGTCACTAGTCTTCAACCTATAAGTACTAATTAAAATTAATGAAGGAATAGATTCAAAAATTAGCAAACGTAAATCATTTTAAAAATTATAATTACATCATCATTTATTTTAAATTATTTAAAATCATTCCAAGCTTTTAATTAATTTTGAATCTTTTTAAGGTGATGAGAATTGAATTTATATTTATAAATTAAAATTCAGCAATTTCACTCACAAATTGGAATTTTTTTAATTATGGCAAATTTATATTGCTCAAAGGTTCAATATAGCTCTTTGAAATTTTCACGATTCGAGGGTTTCTTTTTTGTCTATTTATATAATTGATCTTTTACTTAATTAAAACATTTCAACTTAAATTGGTTACAAGTGGACTGAACAACTTTAATAAAAATTGTAACACACATTTTCGACTAAGAAAATATTTTATTTTAGAATTGAAAGTAATTGACGAAATTACAATCATACGTTTACATTTCTTGGCCTACTAAGGCTTTAGAATTAAAACCTATACATTGTTAACGCTAAAATCACAAATTCATAATTTTCCTGTAAAATCAATTATTATCAATTGAATTAATTTTCAGTAGATGGATATATTTTCAAAACAATAGTATAATTTTTAACCAAATTGCTGAATTTCCTACAAAACAGTGGAAATTTCAACCCCAAATATGAATTTTCAACAAAAAAGTTAATAAAATTCGAACTATAGCATCATTTTCAACACGAAAATATATGATTTTCTAACAAAACTCATTTTTTAACAAATAGTTAAATTTTCAAATCAATAGTGTAATTACTACCAATGAGTCGAATTTTGAACTAAAATCATTATTATGAAAAAAAAATTAATGTTTGACGAAGTAGTCCAATTTAAAACTAAGTAGTTAATATTTACATTTATAAACTGAAAATAATTTGAATAGTATAATGACAATAGTTGGGCAATTGTTAAAAATTTAATTTTTCTTTAAAATGTTTTTTTATAAATTTAAAAAAATTATTCCTGCTTAAAAGAATGGTTTAAATAAAGTTGCACATATTTATTTTAAATCGATATACATCTTTTATTGTAAACTTCTTGCAACTAATTTGCAAATTATAATTACATATTAAAATAAAAGCGAATAAAAGCAATTCCAAAATGAAAAAAAAATTATGTTCGAATTTCTGTATCTTTTTCAACGACATTATAAAATTTTCTGATCAAAAAGCCGCATTATTCTTTGATAAAAAAAAATCAGTTTGTACGAAATAGTTCGTCAACTTTAAACCAAGGAGATGATATTTACATTTTATAAACTGAAAATACATAATTAGAAAAGTATAATGAAAAAAGTTTTTTTTCAAGTTGTGCAACTGTTTAATATTTCATTGTTCTTAAAAAACTTGATTATAAATTGTAAAAATACTATTATACTTAATCAAAGCTCGAAACGTTAATACATTAAAAAAATTATATTCTTACAACAACTTGCAATTGAGATTTGTATACAAAAATGAAAGGGAATAAAAACAATTATAAAATGAAAAAAAATACATTCGGTTTTTTAAATTATATTCTTGTTGAATTGTTAGCGTCTGTTTCTCTTAATAGTAATGTAACATTTGTATTGTTATTCACAAGAAATGCCTTGAACCACATTTTTTAATTTTAAAAAATGGTACTAATTAAAGAGTTTCTAAAATCAAATCAAAGAAATAACCATTTATATTCACAATTTAATTGAAATTTGAGTCCAAAGAATATTAAATCTGTATATTTATGTCGTATTTTCGTCAGTTTGCAACGAAATCGACTGCATATGCGAAATAAAAGATTAGAAACGTACGAAACGTGTCACGTTGCCTTAGTTTCCTAACCTCTAATTTTTCTCCAAAAATAAACAACAGAATTTCGAAAAGATTTAAACCATTCTAAACACATTTAACCTCAAGTAAACGTTAAAAATTCAATATTAGTGCGACGTTCTTAACAACAATCAATTAAAAGTTACATAGAAAACTGAAAAACGTAAACACCCAACAACAAATATTGCACAAGTATTCCTAAGAGTCTTGCTAAAATTTAAAGGAAAATTACAAACTGTTAGAATATGACAAGTCAAAAACCACTTACACTCATAAATTTAAAAAACAAATCAAAAATACTCACGCGTCAAATTTGTTGGACATGTTTTTTACGACAGAACACATCTGTTTGCAAAAACAGAGGCACGAATTTTCCAATTCAAGCGGAAACTTCGTGTAAAGAAACTTTGTAATTCAACGTAAACTTTGTATCACTATAGATTTTAGCTCTACTGGTCCGCAAGAAAATCTAATTTTCGAAATATTCACCTTTACCATACGTTGAAAATTCAAATAAAATTATTTGTTGACTCGCCAAATTCATTCGAATGGAGCACGTTCTTCGTATGAATTTTACAGCGAATTTACAATTTTTTTCAAGAAATTGATCAAATCAAATGTTGTCTCACATCGCAGATTATTTTGATTAAAAAATTGAATCGACTTTTAGATATATTCTCAGGCGAAAGTTATTGTATTTTTCTAGAATTTTTACGAAGGTGAGCACACGAGGATCGTGAAAACAAATAAATTCGTCGATGTGTTCACTTTGGTCACACACACGTGGGTTCACAACTGGTGATTTTAGGGATTGAGTTTACCGACAGAAAGTGACGTCCCACCAAAATGATCATTTGAATTGGCGGGAAATTTTCAATTATTTTTGAATTTATTAATATATCCAATGTATTTATTTATAATTTTATATTTATTTTAAATTGCGTTCCAATTTAAAAGGACAATTTTTAGCAAAAAAGTTTAAAATTCAACCAAAACAACGATAAATTTTCAAAAAAAAAGCTTTTTTCAAACAAGAAAGGTTAATTTTAAATCAAGATAACTGACTTTTTTCCATACAAGATTAATTTTGTATCCGAAAGGGCGAATTTTAAACAAAAAGTTTCAATTTCAACGAAAAACATGACTATAATAAATTGATGAATTTTTAACAAAATAACTAAACCATCATCAAAATATGTTGTGGAATTTTTTACCAAACAGCTGGATTTTTAACTTAACAAAGATGGATTATTAACCAAGAAGATAATTTTTCACGAAAAGGCGGATTTTCAACCAAATACATGATTTTTTAAACTACAGAGAAGAAATTTTCAACCCAAAATGGAATAGTTAAATTATCAGATAAGAAAATTGATTTTTAATCAAGAAAAAGCAATATTTTTAATAAAATAATCACATTTTCCACCAAAGAGATGAATCTTCAATTCATAAAATTAATTCTTTATATTTGTAGTTTAACTTCTACCAATTAGTTGAATTTTTCACCAAGAAGATTGGTTTTTTACAAAAGAAAAACGAATTTTTAACAAAATTACCTGAATTTTATTCTAAACAGATGAATCTGTAACAAAAAAGATCAATTTTTATCCAACGGTAAAATTGTTCCATTTTCAACAAAAAATTTGTTCAGCTAGAAAGTATGACTTTTCAATTAAAAACATCAACTTTTAGTTTCAAATAACAATTTTTAATTTATAATATCAATTTTTAATTGAATATGTATATTTTCAGTAACTTTCAACGAGGAATCCAGTGGTGACCTTGAATTTGGCCTTGAACTTGATCTTCAAGGTTATTTTAAGGTCAATTTTTTTTTTAATTGGAACCCCTATTTTTGACAACAGCAATCGAAAGAGCGGGAAATTTTACGTCCAAAAATGTTCTCAGGTCATGGGGCAAGGAAGACTTTGAACTTTAACTGATGGTTCTTAGGCTGGACTCAGGTATGGGTCGGGTCCAATCAAGATCAAGTTCAAGGTCTCCACTGGATTCCTCGTTAAAAGTTACTTCAAGAATGACCTTGACCTTTTTGAAAAAATATTTACCTTGAGAGATATTTAGGTGGATCGATACTTTTTGAACACCGTGTATAAAGCGCACTCGTTGTCTCGTTCATCTTCTTCGCCCCAACTGACATTGGTGGGGATAAGGGGAATTTGACTGTGGAAGTTGAGTGTATATATAAAATGACACAGGACGTTACAAAGGTTCCTGCACAGAAACCTGCACAGGGAAAAATTGTATTTGTGCGATTTAATTTATTTATATTCATTTATAAATTTGCACAAACTTTGAGGATTCGAACCCTCGAACTGCTGACTCAACAGTTTCTAAACATAAACTAAGAGTGCGTTAACACGCGCAGCCATCGAGGCCATGCAATATAGGTATAACAAAATTTCTACCCTTTCATGCGTCGAACTCGCACAAATGCATACGCGTCAGATACGTATCGCGCGTGTTTGTGACCTGGGGACCTGGATACCCTGGGTAACATCCTATGTCAGCAATATTACGATGACCAGGAAACTGCACATGAACCTACATACGATCCTTGTCAATTTTCCTTGAAGAAGTCATACGTCAGAATCCACATAGGAACCCTCATAGTCATGTACATGTTCTTGAAAAGATCCTATATAGGATTCTATATAGAAATTTTCAACAGGGTATTACCTCAATCTAATTGAAAGGTGGAGAAAAATGGAAAATTGTAGAAAAAACTACAAAGAGAATATTGTTTTAAGCTATACTGAATGATATAAAAAAATGGGGGTTTTATTTAAACATTAATTATTCGCCTGTATTCTACGCAGCTAATTAATAAAAAAATTGAGTTTCAATTCGATTGTCCTAAAATAGGAACTTCAAGTTGTGACGTCAGTTGGCAAAATGTCTGAACACTGAAGCCCAAGTAATAATACCAATCCCATGGGATGATATTAATTTTATTAATATCTTTAAAAAAATCATTTTAAGTGTATTTGGATATAATTTTTTATTTTTTAAAAGCTATTAATCAAATACAAAACTCTTTTCAAAAAATTATCCAATTTTTTATTGAATCAAATAGCTTTTGAAAAATGAAAACTATAATATTCGAATACACTTATGGTGAAAAATCATTCTTTCCAAGTAATGTATCAAAAAAATAACATTTTGTCTCATGTATTTGTTTTTTTTGCCTTATGGATAATAAGTTATTTTGTTCTAGATTCGAACAAGTTTGTGCTCAATATGTATACAAATTCGATGCATTTTTGGACCACATTAATCAGGATGTTGCAAGTAAGAATACAAATTCCCCGCGATAGTGTACGACCAATCACAGAGAGGCACGGTGCAGGTGCAAAAAATAGATACCAGAAAAAAAAATCCGGACTTTATATTGGCAGCATTGACGTCACGAAGTGTGTTGGAGTTGGAACTTGGAAAAGTGTCAACTCGCCGATTGTTTATATCATGGCGTCTGCCAGCGGTGAGTATTTATTTAGAAAATTTGATTGGCAGTGATGTCTACAATAATAATTGGTGACGTGATTTGTTTATTTTTATTTCAGAAAATGCTACCGAAGAGCGAACAGAACCCGTTTCCGCTCAGACTGCCGCCAATCCCGTCACAGAAGCAACCCACGTAAGCGACATAACCTACATTACAAAAATAGAAGGTCGTTAAAAATCAGAATCGTTAAGCTATTTAAATAATTTTTTCTACTTGCAGTATTCAATTTGCCTTCTGTATTTTCAGCTCATATAAATTAACCGTTTTTAAGTAAATACCACATTTGTACAAGATTTTGATTATGATCATAACCTCAAAATATGATCGATTTTTATCATCTCGATTTATGTACATATTACGTCTGCAAATAGTGTCTTGTTTGTATATTATTAACGTTCGAGGTAAGTTGTGGTTTAACATTTTTATATCGTCCAAGAAAACAATATGGAAGTGCAAAAAAGAAAATTTTCATATTATGTAAATCTATATTTTGTAACGTAATTTTCATGAGAAATTGTGTTCACTTTTGGTAACAGATTGTTGATCAAAACATCATTTTTCTCTTAATTTTCACCACGTAGTTGTTTGTTTATGTTGAGGAACTCATCCAAAAACTTCATATATTAAAAAAAAATCAAAATAGTGGCGTCTTTTAAGAAATATCAACATTCTTTCGTGATCAAGGTGAATCATCAATCGCGCGCGTGTAGTGTTTTGATTTTCAACCAAAGAGATGAAGTCTCAACGAAAAATTTAATAAATAATATTTCGAAAAAAAATATTATAATTTTCAATCACAACCAGTTGAATTAAGTAAAAAATACGAAGTTTCAAGCAAAATAGAGTTAAATTTTCAGATTATAAAGTGAATTTAAAAAAAAGAGTTAAATTTTGAACGAAATTAGGACACAAATTTCCAACAAAAGTGATTGCTTTTCAACGAAGAAAGGTTTTTCAGTCAAGAAGAAAAAAAAGTTCAACAAAACTGCTGAATTTTTAAGCCAAAAATATGAATTTTCTACAATCCAGTTGATTTTTTAAAAAAAGTTAGTTTCCAAACGAATATTTAAATTTTTTACGTAAATAGTCGAAGCTTTAACAAAACAATTTCAGTTAAAACATTCATTTTCAATAAATCCATAAATCAGCCAACGAAGTGCATTTTTAACAAAAAATAGAATAATTAAATTTCCAGTAAAAAAATTTAATTTTAACCAAGTAAAATAAACTTTCATTTAATTATTTTAGTTTTCAAACAAATAAATAAATTGTTATTCAAAAAGATTAAATTTCTACTGGAAAGAACCAAACAAATACATTTTTTACTCAAAAAGATTAAATTTCTATTCAAAATAAGTTTGGTTTTGTTTTATTTGGAAGCCAAACATACGAATTTTCTGCAGACCAGTTGAGTTTTCAAAAAAAAAAAGTTAGTTTTCAAACTCATATTTCAATTTGCTGCGTAAAACATCGAATTTATAACAAAAGTATTCAGTTAAACTATACATATTCAATAATAAACAAAGATTTTATAACCAAATCGTTAGGAGAAAAAAATTTTCACCCACATCATGAGTTGAGTGTGAAAATAAGTAGTTATTCTTTGAGTTAATTTGTTTTTAACAATATATAATTATAATTTTTCTTAGATTCTTGACAAAAATTCAAAAAGATTTTGAAAAATTTGAGATATGTCTTAAATATCTTGTAAACTGATTAAAAGTATTGCTAGAATTTTGAAAAGATTTGCAAAATAAAAAATATTTCCATTAATTCTACCCGATTTTTTCAACTATTTTTAAATGTTGCTTTAAGTAAAAAGTTATTAAAAAATTTCCTAGGAATCTCATAAAAAGTTTTTTTTATTTTCTTGAAGTCTTTTCATACTTCTTAAAAACCTTCGAATTCTTTTCTAAATTTCTACATATTTAAACTTTGTTAACAATTTTTTTATAAATCTTCAAGTTTCAAGTTACTGTGTAACCTTATAAATATTGTTTTGAAATTAATTTTTCAAAATAAAAAATCAGTTTTATTCTCCCTGAAATTTTAAGAACATTGGTTTATTATCGTGAAACCTTCCAAAATCCTTGAAAAGCGATCAAAAGTCATCGTTTTTAAGAATCTTTTCAAGTTTTAAATTAAATGAACCTTTTAAGCAAAAAAGACCAATTTTTCAAAAGACAGCAGGGTTATCAACCTAAAAACTTGAATTTTCAAGGAAGAAAGATATTTTTTTTAGCCAAGTAATTATATTTAATAGTAAATTTGTAACAAAACAGATGAGCTTTTATTAAAAAATGAATTTTTAACAAAGTGGTTGAATTTTTAAATGAAAGCACGAAAATGTTGTGAAGGCAGTTGAATTTTCAACAATAAAGTTTATTGTAAACCAAGAAAGATGAATTTTTCCGTCCTAAAAGACGAAGGTTTAACACAGTTGACTTTTTGACAAAATGAAGGATTATTTTTGGACAAAATAATTGAATCTTCAATCAAGTGATCACATTTTATAATAAGCAGAATTAATTTCAACCAAAAAACATTTTTAACATTTTTAACAATTTTTAAAAAAAGCATTTTTAACAAAAAAGTTGAATTTTAAAGACAAATTAATTTTTAATCAAAAATAATTACTTTTCTACTTTTACTTTGGATTTAAGCGAGAAAAAAACGAAAAAAAGGGAAGTTTCTTGAAAACAGGAGGAAGGCTAAAGATTTGAATTAATCGAGTTAAACGTTTCTGACTTAAAAAACTTGAAACGCGAATTCATTGAAATAGAAAGTTTTAATTTCAAACGCTATAATTTATAAATCTTTAACTATAAAGCTTTAATGTGAAATTATCTTATTTTCAATATTCCATATTTAAATGATACATTCGTTCTGGTTAAAATTTCAACTTGTAAAGATTCATTGTGATTTAAGTTGAAAGTAAGTGTAGCGAACTTTTGAGATAAGGAGGAAAAAATTCGAAAGATTTACGATATGAGCACTGCATTATCGTTTTTTATTGCATTATTGTAAAAATACTTTCCACCAGGGTTAATTTTAAATTATCCCAGGCTGCACACTGCAAAGTTTTCCCCTTTTTTTCTTAGTTTCCACTATCATCAAAAAACTTCCCCTTCACTCTTT